>VZTJ01002351.1:333213-360111 GCA_013397795.1 Orthonyx spaldingii | reverse complement strand
GGACAGTGCCGGCCTGGCCCAAGGTGACAGAGCAGGGCCCAGCCCGAGTCGGATGGAGCCGGCCCAGCCCCTGCCTATTTGCTGAACCGCATCCGAGCCGGAGAGCTCAGGCCGGGTCCTCTCCCACGCTCAGCTGCACTGCTACTTCAAACCTTTCTTTCCCCCCCCCTTTGCCCCTCCTCCCTCTGGGGGGGGAGAAGGAGGGGGTGGGAAGGACAACGGCCCAGTCTCACCAGACAGAGAAGCACAGACAGAGAAGCACAGAACTTGCTTCTCTGGCAGCAACAGGACAGGAAAAAGGGTTTTTTCTCAGGTGTCTCTCTCTTAAATATGGCGCTTTTTTTTCCTGGAGGCGAAACAGCTTTTAATTAGATTATATACCTATCAATACTCAAAACTAGCTGGTCACTGGCTCTGTTTCTCACGAAGTAAGGTGTACTGCTTCCTGCACCATAGGTCACTTGCAAGACTGACCCTTCCTGGGCAAACCCAGGACAATAAAATACACAAATCCCATTCCTAATTCAGAGCTACATGGAAGCTGGACAATGCTATAAAGTTATGACTGATTTTATTCTGAGACAACATGGCTGGGAAGAACTAATTAAAGCTTATGCCACACTTGGCCAAGACAGCCTTCATGAAACCTGCCATGGCAAACTGTGCTTCTCTTTCAGATACAGCTGACCGGCAGAAAAGTTTCAGAATTTGGTACAACTGTGTTTCTTTCTGTATGAAATTGAGCTAAGGAATTGCACAGCACTCACAATCTTAAAAAACTTATCTCAATAGATAGGGAAATACTACAGAAAGTGACAGATGATAGTCAGCAAGTTGAACAGACTAGCAACTTAACTCAGACATGGCTTATCAAATCCCTAATTCAACGGAACAGGGATCATGAAATGCTGTTGCAATTTAGTAAGTCATGAAACGAAAGTGGCATAACCAGCAGCAACTTAGAATTTTAAAGTAATAATCAACGTCTCATCTACATATATTTATTTGCGGCTTTACTTCACTGATACAATTGAATCTGCTTGTACAAACCTAAATTTTACAAATGTAGAAATACTGGTTAGTTTCATACAAATTTAGTAAACCTCAAGAAATGTAAATATTTAACTTTCTGTAACTGCCAAACTTACAAGTTTTTCTTCCAAAGCATTTTCAAATGACTTCCAATTAATCCAAAAACTTAAGGGGAAGAGAGCACAACAGAATCAGTTAGTACTCTGAAAGTTCTCATTCTTTTTCAACTGCGAGGGACAGAAATTGCGTACTGGTGACTACAAGTGGTTCTAAAATTTTCATTATATTAACACCTAGTAAAGAATAATGATACAGCCAAGTATCATGATGCTATTCATTCTATTTACTACATTCTTGGGATAGGGGAATTCACAAAGTATTTTCACTTCAGCTAAGGGTCGCTGACCTTGTTAAGTAAAGAAGGGAAGATTTATCACCATGTCCATCACCATTGTTTATAAGGCTGCAGTTCAAGGTGTAGGTTAAACTCATGTAGTCTCTGATTTTCATATAATACAGGTTTCTCTGTCATAACCAACTCATTCTTTGGCTTGAAGCATATGGACTGAAATCATGGCAAAAGCATGGGCCGCCACACTGGGCTAGAAAAAACACAGTTACTTTTTTTCTTAACTATCAATTAATTGGCTAGGTGATTTTTGGTGTAGGCAAACTCACCTCTTGATGCCTCAATTTTTCTTCGAATTTGTAAAGAAACAGGATGGCACATCTGCTAAGATATACAGGAACAGAATACAAAACTACTCAGCCTCCTACACTCCTTTCACACTCTTCTAAAATTTATCAAACTTGGTCATTTACAAAAGCATTCACAAACCAAAGTGCTCTCTGAGTATACATGAAGAGTCAATTACTTTGAAACAAAGAAATACACTTCAGCAACAGAAATAGTTTTGGTAAAGAGACTGAGTAATACAGTATGCATTTAGAAAGTAAGCTTTCCAAAACAGGGTCTTAACTATGGGATTTTTTTTTGTGAATCAAATAGCACAATGCCATTCTCTTACCTCAAAAAAATAGCTCCTATAGTAGCATTGACTACAAATCAACATCATTTCTTTGAAATGTACTCTTTTCACAGAAAAGAAACATTTGTTTTTTAAGTGTCCACCTTCAAATGCAGCATCAAATCAGGTTCCTCCTTTCAAACACACCACTTCTTTGGTCCTGCATTATTCTTGCACAAATCCTTCAATGGAAACAGCTCAACACTATAAATGTTTGTTTCATTTCCACCTCAAGACGCTCAGAAATCTTAATCCTATTAGCACCAGTGGATTTACGTATGAATAGTAAGTTCCAGCTGAGCCAAGTGAGGGGGACAAACTAATTTCACTTTCTAGTAGTACCAATGACTCAACATTCCAACAGAAAAGAAAAACCTCACAAGAGAAAAGAACAGAAAATTTAGCTATCAATGGAAAAATTCAGTTTACATTAGAAGGCCACCTGAATAAATTAGATATTAAGTTCCCTTTCAAAGACAGCTACAGTCAACAACCACCAGTAATTCCATTACTTTAATCATAGCTAAATATACCAGTCCCATAATATAATATTCAGGTTCTTGTAACTTTCGTTATTTAGAGATTTTATATTTTCACATCAGAAATTATTAAACAATTTTCTCACAGTGTTTCCTTAAGAAATAAGGATTTCCCTGATCATGAAGTCCAGACCATTATAATTTACATCACATAACATACTTCAGGTATTTAGTAATTTCATAAACATTTTGCCTTCATTATTCTTACTGGAAGGTAATTCCAGTATCTCATTCTTTTGCATTCTAGAGCTTTATATAAATTTCCAGACTGCAATTATTCACAGCCTGTTTATGTTCCCTTTTTCTTGCATCTTCTTGGCTGGTAGCTTCTCTCCTTTCCAGGTGTGGATCCTTCCAGAAAATTTAGAGCTCATTTGTATCATCCCTCTGCAAGCCCCTAATGACACAGCTGTAGATCACTAGCAGTATATACCCTTGACAAATTTAACAGCAGAAGAACCATTAAAAAAAACCCAACAAAAAACCCCAAAAACCACAAAACATGGTGTCAAGCTCAGAAATGGAACAAGAGAGAAAAAAGGCTTGGGCATTGCTGCATAAACAGGTCAAATATTAAGAGTATCACTTGTAAACACCCTGAGCTAGTGAACCACACATGAGCCAGCTGTAGCCCAGAAGTCATGTAAACAAATTAGTTCTAATTAGTTTATATCAGTTTAGCTGCACTGTAACTTATGCTGAGAGCCCTCTGTTACAAAAATAAGTTTTTGCATAAAATAAATTTTCGTAACCTTCTTACTATCCTCTACACTTGATACCATCTGATTATTTTCCTAAGCCCAAAAGAATCACACACCAATACATTCTCAATGCATATACTCTGGCACTTGAATATTTCTACAAAGACATACCTCTTCTAATAGATTAAAAAACTGCATATGCTTTTTAATAGTCTCATTTTACCAATGACTAAGTATTTTGTAATAATATTAATATACAGAGATCTTATGCTTCCTCTGACATATCATGCTGAAAAGCTGTCTGTTTACAGCACAAATTCTAGTAATGAATCTTTAAATGTACCAACATTTCACACTTGCATTTTATCCTACCTCTATTTCTGCAGCTCTCAAGGTCATCAAATGTTTCCTGACAGGTATTCCCAACCTTCCATATGCTGACAACAGATAGCAACTTTATATCCAGAAGTGATAACTTTTTTTTATTCATGGCTTTTTAACAAGTCGCTATTTTATAAAGCTTGTGGATTCATCTTTCAGAGCTCTTATTTCCTAATAACTATCTTTTAATGTCTAACACTGATTTACATTGCAGTGCATTCCTTTGTGAACTAACCTACAAAATTAGATTTTCAACCAGCATATAACTTTTCAGTAGCTAAAATAAAGTATGTTCTTTAGAAAATATTAAATTATATTCTATATATATAAGTACTGTGAAAGAACACTGAGTTGAAGATATAACAACAAGTCTCCATCTACAAAAAAGGTACATCCATAGGAACTGGAACTAAAGAATAAAAACATTAGGAAGAAACTGAGCTTCTAATTATGATTGCTGTCAGTAACGCCTAGGAGGAAACACCTCTAGATAAATGACTTCACTACAACGATTCCCACTCTTTTTTGCATCATTTAAACATAGAATGTCAAAAACTGGATATGCAATTACAGTAAACCAGATCTAGAAATTTGACATTACATTTTAAAAGCTGCCTTCTAGATAAACATCTTAATCTAACTGAAATATCTAATTCCATCAAATCCATGAGAGGTACCATATAACACATCTTAGACAGATGAGTAACTTTCAAATAAATAAACATGTCTAAATAAAACTGTTAGAGGGACATCTGGACCAACCCTTTGCTTAAAGTATGAGCAATCTCAAAGTTATGGCAGGTTACTAAGGGCCATCCCAGTCAAAATCTGAATTCTTTCATGAGTGGAGATTCACTGTGAATTTTTCCCAGGTAAATCCAGTCAGCATTTCCCTTATTGCAACAGCAGCTGTTGCTTCTTTTGTTTTGCACCTCAGAGGAGTCTGCCTTGCCTTCCACATAAATGGTCATTATCAGCCAAAGGCAGCATTTCAAACCATCTCTTAGCTCTGTCTTCACCACGGCAACCAAACCTAAGCTTCTCCTTCCAAATTTCATGCTTCAGCCCCCTAATCATCTCAGTAGTGCTCTGTCACACTTGCTCCACTTTGTCATCTTTTTTTTTTAGCTGATTGTGTCATTTACATTCTGTATTCAGACTTCATACCCCACAGCATAATTTACTTTTACAATTGTCATCATGGCATTTTGAGTCCACCTTTTCATCTTCTATCTTCAACCAGCTTCCACATCTACCCCACAATGTTACAGCTGCAAGATTTTGCAGTTTTTCCCACTTGATATTACATATCACTTACATGCTTTGTCTCACATCACACTTCATTCCACTGCCTCCACACTGTCAATAAGGCCAGCCTCCTCTATCATTTGTTCCTTTCATACTAATAGTCAAATCCTTTGAATGCTTTGTTCTGTCTTCTGTATACAAAGTAAATTTCCCAGATATATCACAGGTCCTTTGCATTCTCCACCCTGCTATCTTTTTTGAACAATGTTCTCCTTAAAAAGCACAGAACACTTGCTGAACACTTCTAAAAAAGGTATAACTCGTATACACTAAGGTGCTGGTTTCAGCTGGGGTAGAGTTAACCACGACAACTATTTATATAAACTTGTAAACATAACTGTATTTACTTACTTAGTTGACTCACAAATTACCCCATCCTTCCTGAGACTGAGAAGTTATTGCAACTTTTGGTTTAGAAGGCAGCCACATGGCTGTCTGTGGTAATGAGCTACTCTTTCACCACTTTTGAAAAACTATTTATTTCAGGTATGGATTTGATTGTTTTCCTGATGAATCGCTGAATCAGTTTATATTTCCAATATTCTGGCTCAAGTTTGTACTTCAGGTTGCTGTGCACCAGCTGAGCTACAATCATTGCTGACTTCCTGCAGCTTTGCAACTGAAATATAGCAAAAGTGCAAACAAGCCTCTCTCAATATACAAAAATATTATGCTCTCATACTTTGACAACGGAAGTTTAGAAAATGTGTGTCTTATACATCAGGAAGATTTCAGTTTCATTTACTTTTGCATTAGTGTAGCAATTTTTTAAAATTTTGTATCGTAGGTTTAGATTAAAGACATGGAAGCAGGAATCTGAATCACTTCAAAATTATTCATATATTTAAAATTTAGACTGTTCACAACCTGAATGAATTTAAACAGTTTACTGTATTGTGTACATAAACAGAAAAAATGGAACAAGAAATAACATGCTCAGTTGACAAAAGTTAGTCCCATGGCCTAACTTCTAACTGACAAAAGTTAGTCCCATAAATTAACACATCAAGAAACAGGAAGAATATATAGAAATTAACATACAAAATAATACATGCAGAACAACCTGAGAATGGGAAATGCTGAGTGAGCGCAGTAGCACTCAAGGTGCTGATATAAAGCATAGGATAAAGTTCCATGTAACAGCTGAACTGGCTGCCACTGAAAGCTGCTGCTCTCACAGCACTGTCTCCGATTCATTATTCATTTCAATGAGAAAGGACAGTATAGTACACAAACAGAAGGGTAAGAATGAGATGACCTAATCTTACATTGAAAGGGGGTACTCATGAAAAAAATCTGTATTTTAGTTTTCTAATGCAATTAAGAGCTGGATTGAGAAACAGTAGAAAGGCGCTAACCATTTCTTTATTTCCCTTTGCCTCTTTCTGTACATTTCCAATCTCTAAAGAACAAATATACCTCCTTTCCTACTGTTGTAATCAGCAACTCTTCAAAATGTTGTTTTGCAAAAATATTTTCTCAAATTCAACTATTTCACTTCTTACTGCCTTCCTTTTCTCTCAGTTCTATTCACTAGCCATGATTCCTTTCATGCTGTCCCCACTGCTTCATGCAAAGATCAAGAGAAACATTTGCTACATAAACACCACGAAAAATTAGGATTAATCCTGCTCCTTTTGCTAACTCAAGACAGGACACCAGCAATACAGTACATCAATGTCAGTGTCAGTGGAAGCAGTGGTGAGAAAAGGATATGATATTTGAGAGCACAGATACACTGAATTCTCCTGTCCCATCGGTATTTCCAAATTCTTAAATATTATAGAGCAATAATTTAAACCTGAGATGTATACCTGAACCCAGATATATAGGGGCAAAAAACGATGAAGAAAAACAAAAACAAACAACCCCCCCAAATAAAGAAACAAAACCCACACAAAGAAAGAAAGGTCATGGGAACTTTATCATCAATGATGAAAATTACTCTGATGAAAGGCCTCTCACCTCCAGCTACTCCAGAGACTATCTAGTAATCCAAAGCAGGTAATTTCTGTTTCACCTATTTCTACCATCTTATTGAGAGTTGGTCTGTATGGGGAAATTGGGCACTTCAAATACATCCCAATGTTCTGCAACTGTCAAACACCCTGACTGTCCCCATATACCTGACTATATACATATATAGATAATAACACCATATACTATATCTACATTAAAACGAAGACACACAATCACTAAAATACACCTAGGTCATTGAAGAATTTCTATCATACTGTTTGGCAGAATCCATGAAACTTTACCTTACACTGTTTGCAGGACAGCAGCATAACAACCCTGGCGACCTCTGGCCAATTCCTCTGGTACTACTTTAGCAAAAAACACCTGAGACTTAACCAAGTTACTACTCCTGCAGACTGGAAAGACAGCAAAAGTGTCATGATTTCTATTTTTGTACTGTAGAAGAATTACCCACGCTGCTCTCGGGACAACTGAACTCAAACTCCACCTGAAACTTCACTTGCCCAGTAAACCCTAACAGTTCATTTGAAGGTGGTTTTGGTCTACTGAATAAGGTGACTGAAAACAACTCACAGCTGAGGTCTGAAACTTCTGTGTATATATATGTAGATATTTAACCCATCATGCAACATTGTGCAGATGAATATATGGCATACTTTCAATTTAATCCTCATTGTTCACTGAAAATGGCTCATTTTATACAGGTTCTTATTTCAGATATTAAGGGCAAGCTTTTCTCTAACTTGAATTCTATTCTGTGGACAGCCTGACCTCCAACTCCAAATTAAGCATACAGACCTTCTAAAGCATAGTATCTTCTGTGTAAAACCTCAGGGATATTTTGGCACCAACTCTAACACTGTCAAGTAATCCTCTTCAAAAAGCTTAATGACCCAAGATGATTCATGAGTCACAAACAACAGCACTAGTAAATACTAGAAATTTAGTAGTACTTCAATGAAGGGGCAAGTAAAGCCTGAGCTTCAGTAGAAGTATTTCTCAGGAATATTTATGGAACCTGCAGATGTGTTCACTGGCCGGTAAAGGAGCAGAAAGTTGTCTTGAGTTTTAAAGGGTGGTAGGCAGAGATGCATGATCAATATAAGATGAGGTGAACAGGGAGAGGCATTTGACCATTAAACTGCATGTAGTTATTTCCAGCCCTTAACATAAGACTTTTTTAAAGATATAACTTTACACAGAAATTCAGTGAGACCTATTTAGTACACAGAAAATCCAAAGTTAAATGCAAAATATGTGATTAAGGCAAGGTCTAACCAACAGAACTGTACTAACACATTCTTTAAAATATCAGTTTGCATGTCAAAACAGTGTATTGCTATTCTACTGGTTAACTTCGGAAAAATTTTCTTACTGTCAACACTTCTGCTACAATGCAACCAAGATCTCTCAAGTGGTAGTTAGAAAAGGTGTTTCCTAACAATTCAGTTTTTAGCAATTTAATTAACAATTAATTAATCATTCACACAGTTTCAAGAGTCAAAAGGCACAAGCTGTGTAAGCTGTCAAATGGTTGAACTCAATGATCTGTGATAGGTCTCCACCTAAGAGGTCTTTTCCAACCAACACAATTCTGTGATTCTAAGCTGTGTATGACACCTGACTAGCCAGAAAGATTCTCTGCTGAAGGTACTGGAAAATGTAAAAGTTGTAATGCTTTTAAAATTTTTTTTCCCCTTTTTTAATCATACCCCCTTCTACATCATTTTACCATGTTTTGCACACTCTTCAAGCTAAGAACTTGAAAAGCTAAGAAATTATACTCAGAGATAACTTCAAGTACAGAGAAGAGTGATTATCATTAATATTAACATATAGTCTTGCAGTATGTCTCTCACTGGTTTAATATGTTCAGTTGGATAGACAAATCCTTATGAAAAATAATAAAGTAATTTCCAACACAGTAATGCATGTCCTCCATTGTTTCAGAAGACAGACTGAAAGGCAACTGACATCATCATAGTGGAATAATCAAATATTCTGAAAGGCCGTTTTTTAGGAATCAATACATTTTTTGTTAAGAGTCACAGTTTGACTGCCTGGGATTTTTTCTGCCTGGTACTCAAACTGGTTTTCAAATTATACATTTGTTAGTTCTCTTTGTATTATATACAGACACACACTCACACAGATAATGCAAGCACGAATAATGATATCAAGCCAATCATAAAAATTTTTGGCCAGTAACACTTCCAAGTAACAGTACCTAAATTAAAAACTTTTTTCGTTTCAGTAATTTAAAGCTGTAGTTGCAAGCATATCAAAATGAGATCCAAGAGAAGAATCACTGTAAAACTAGAAAATTATTAGAGGATTTCAGATTTCATTAGGGTTTTTCACAGTTAAACTCCTGCATATGATGATCTATTTGGTAACATGACTTAAAACAAACGCAAAACTCTTTATTTTCCACCTCGAACACAAAACAAGGGAAGGGAAAGGTATATAATCCAGAAAGGACTCTTCAGTCAATATGGAATGACTGCATGGAACAGTATTTTTCATCTTTTTTAAAGATTAAAAGGTATTTAATCTTTTTTAAAGACTGTCCTTTTCACAGATTCAAATTAAATTGCAGTGTTAAGGAGGCTCTTACCACAAAAGGTAAATAAAACTTGATAGGTTTCCGTCACCAATTTTGAATAAAAGCATTTTTCCTTACTTTTCCAGTTTTGAAGAGTCAAAAGATCATAGCCATGTACATCAACTATTTCTCACTACAACCCAACAGTTCTGAATAAACTAGTTTAATAGACTGATTTAATGCCAGTAATTGCAAAGCTTCTGCACTACCTATTGTGGACAAAGTATCGCTGTTCAGATAAACAAAGTACCCATTCTATAATTTAGGAGAGGGTGTGCACTGACTAACCATGGTCACTCCTAATAAACTTCCTTGCTCTAAAAAGAGAGACTTAATTTCACATCATCCATAAAAGCTTGGATTAATAGTCTTTATGCTTCCTAGTACTATACTGTCAAACTTGTATAATTAAACCACCAATTTTACAGTACAGGAAATAAGTAAATTCAGCTAAACTTGATTGACTACCATAGTTTACCTGGCTGGTTTTAGTATAATCATTGCACCCAGAGTATTTTTTTTTTAGTTTAGGGAAACTTAAATGTAGCACACTCAAAACTGGGGAGCTGAATAACCACAGTTGTTCATATTACAATTCTCCTGTCATATGAACCTGACCAAAAAAAAATATAGCAGGCAGTGTTAGGGATGAGAGATAACACAGACACCTTGACTCTCTGTCTTGTACTTTCAAAAAACACATNAAAAAAAAATCCTTGGCATCTCCTATAATATCTTAATAAACCTGCCCATGTAGCAAAAATTTTAAATAATCCATGAGATCAAAGCTGTCTAAGACTCTCTGAAGTGGATTGTGATAGGATCTAGAAAATAACTGGAAAAGCAAGAAGCATACAAGACTGGAAAATATTTTACAGCTACTAACTTACACATGTACAGAAACAGAAATAATTTAATGGCCAGAAGTTTTAGGACATTATTCAGATTCCATTACAGCATATGAGACCCCTATAAATAAAGTACAGGGGGGAGACATTGCTGAAAATCCCATTTCCCTCACCTTTAGTGTCCAGAGAGAAAATATTTATGCTCTTTCCAAACACCTATCCATTTAATGCAATGAGAATTTTTTTAATTAGACTGCTTCACTGAACACTGTCATATGTCAAAGTGGACACATGTTAGAAAATGTTTCCATTTAAATAGACTTGACTTCAAAATAACAGGACTTAGTTGTTTCAGCTTTATATTGTTACAGTATTTCTAATACAAAACACTTTAGTTACATTCTACAATTGCAGATCTAGTACACTTTGATTTGAAGTTTCCCCACAAATATCACTCTGATGTCTTCAAAAGCCAGGTTAAGGATTTTTACTGATATAAGATTTCCATAAAACAGGGATTCCATACACTGTTTCTATTTTGCTTTGGAGCAGAGTCTTAAGGAAAACTGTACATACCACATAGAGAGAAAGTCCTTATAATTGTTACAACTTAATATAAGAAAACAAGACAACACATTCGTAAGTGTTAACCCATCTTGCCCCAAAAGCCAAGAAAATCAAAGATCCAGGCAGAATGATCTGTTCTACTATATTGAAATGTCTAAGTTGTTAATATCTTTCAATCAGCCAAAACATTCCTCAGGATCTATTTTAGCAACGTATTTTGAAAGTGAGTATTCCCAAATCATTTATAATACTTTTAATCAAGTGCTGCAATACCATAAAACAAACAATGAAATTCATTGCAAATCAACAACAAATGCCCCCTCAGAAATGAGGTTTTCCCCCACAAATCTATCCAACTCACTGAAGTCAAAACACGTCTCTATATTTTGCAAGGCGAGAATGGGACTATCTAGTTCCTGTCACATAATTACAAAGCTTCAGCCTCATTCATACTTCACCCAACCAATATCTTCTGTCAGTGCTCCAAAGTAAAAGACGACAAGAAAGACTTTTATTTCCCTGTATCCCCCGATCAGTCTTTCATGATGTGGCTTCTTCACTGGCTTATGAGAGTTAGTGATTAAACAGCTAATTTCAAAATTGTGGGGCAAGGTAGGAAAAAAGACATGAGCAAGCCCTTACTAATGAAAAACAATTATACTTTTCTAAAAAGTAGATATTTAAACTGACATCAAAGAAATGCAGAAATCTAAGTCTCTGTGTAAGAGCACCTTGGTTTAGCTTTAGCTAAGTCTGTTACCAACTTCACTTAGTGAAGTATGCACATGGCCTTTTCAGAAAGTATATTCTAATTACGTCACATATACAAGCTCTCACTTACAAAAGTCAGGAGTTAATGAAGTTGACAAATAAGTAACATGCCAAAAAACCCATTAATATGTAAAAGAAAGAAGTGCTCTTAGCAATACTTGTTCAAAGAAATGACTGGTAAAACCTGAGAGAGAATAAATGCACTCATACTGCTTCTCTACTCATTAATGTACAGCAAATATTTTTTCCTTATTTACATAAATAAGTCACACCTTCCAATATGAGAAAGTTGGTCATCAATTAATGACCAGAACTGCAAAATTTGTGTTTTCCCATTTGTGAACTTTATTTCTATGAGTTGCAGATATCATTTAATTGATTAAATAAAAATCCTTGTGCATCCTATATCTAAATCTCAAAATTCTAAACTAATGAGCTAATGGAAAAGAAGTATGTCAGGCCAGGGACACAGTTCCAAGTTCCTGGCTCCCAAGTTGACTATGTTATGGGCATATGGGAAAGGCCCAAGAACTCCCTCATGAAGGCTAAATTAGTCCTCACATGGTCCCATCACAAAAACTCACACTGAATCCTTCCATCCCTGACAACGCATAGATGTTCTTCTTTATCTTTTATGTACTTTATTCTCCAGATACTTTATTCTAAATGACAACCATCTCTTCTTAAAGGTTTGAACCTCACTACTGTGGAAGAGAAGGCCAATTATAGCGCTCAATTTCACAAAAAACTTTTGACTAGAATTTAGACAGCGCTGTTGTCCCAGCTCTTGCTAAGGTAAAGGTGAACTGTGGCCTGTATGCTACAGGTACATGGCTAATCATAATTGCCCATGTAGATAATCAAATTAATGAATAAACTGAAGACTAGATTAGTGAGTCATGCCTAATTTTTTAATAGAATTTACACAATTGGATGCCAAGCACTTTATTTTCATAACCTATTGAACCACAATAATTTGCAAATATATCTTCCCTTTTTCTAGGATGGGAGTGGATTTTAAAATACAGGTAAGTTATATTTGAAGTGCCACAAACAATCACAGAACATTCTGAGCTGGAACACCCCCAAGGATCATCACTCAGTTCATAAATGAATGGTCCATACGGGGATCAAACCCATAGCCTTGGTGTTATTAGCAGACTACTCTAACCAACTGAGCTAAACTTTACCTACATTAAAAAAAACTATTAGCACCTCATGAAATTGAATTATTATCATTGTATCTTCTAATCACTTTAAAGCTAAACATTTTAAAATATCCTAAAATAAGTGTGCTATGCCTTTCAGTTCACTCTCTTATAAGACAAATACAGTTATAGCTCTTTACCTATAGCATAAATCACTGATGAATGAAAATAAGTATGTACAAAGTAAGATGCAAACCACAACACTGCTAGAAATATATATTTGTAGGGCAGTACTTTTGAGGGAAGACTAAAGCTGATCTTTGCAGTCTTTCCTGAGATGTAGGTGATAGATAACCCCCTCTTTTAGAATGATAGCTCAATCTTTCTACTGTGAAACATCAACATTATTTTGCAAGTCACAAGCTCATTTTGGCGTTTTTTTCTCAATTCTCTGCAGCTTTGCTAGAATCCATTTGCTTTCTTTTTTTCAAACTGGAAGTTATTTTCGTACAAAGGAGACACAGAATCTACACATCTTTTAGGGAATATTCTAACAATTCAGAAGCATCAAAAATTAAGGATGATACCCTTTCAATTTCACTCACTTGCTATCTGAAGAGAAACCAGAAGTATCTGAAATGGAATAGGCCTCAAATACCTTAGATTTGCATCAAGACTGACATAGACACACTAAAGCAGGAATAAGGAGTAGCTTATTAATAGTCTTTCATTCTTATTTTGGATGCCAAGGCACCTGTACAGGCAGGTACACTAACCATAGGTAGTCACTTGTCCAGGCCATAAAACTACTGAGTTTTTTTCTGTTTCCCAACAGAATAGTAGCTAACTTACCAATCTCTGCAATTAAACATACAACTGAGAGGAGGGCCTTTAGCAGCAAGTTAAAGATCTGTTCCTGTACGAACAGATTGTTTACGTTCAGAAAAAAATAATCCCTTTACATTAAACTCACAGGACATGATCCTGGGACACATCTCAATTCATAACCCTTTTTTCTCTTTAACAATTGCCATGGGAGACCATAAATTAGAGCCTGCAGAACCACAAGTGGCCTTCCCAGGCCAAATGTTTGACATTATTGTCCGCATGCTTTGGCACATATGATAATACTGTGTCTGAGACACAAATTTATACTGACAGTAGTATTTCGTATAGTACTAAACTGCTATCTCACATAATCCAACATTGATTTACATTTGTGTTTTCCAGGTTCATATTACAAGCAACTTGAGCTCCCCCCACTGCTAATTATTCCTACTGTTTACTCAAAACAAACATCCTCTTCTACATTTTCTAAGACACTGACTGTCAAGTAGGTGCTTCTTATTTCTAAAAGATTTTAAGGTGAATTCTCAAAGACAACTCTCTGCTTTTTCGGTGGACAAGTATCTGAGTTATTACCCAAACAAATACATAGGCATTTTACACAGGTGTTTATTAAAAAAATCTTTCAAGTTATCTGAAGCTAATTAACACACCACTGATAAGTATGTTAGTAAGCTAAATGAGTGCTGAATTTACTAAACTATGTTCAGAGTTCAGAAAGTTATTGCAAAGCAATTACAAGTGGGAGCCCACCACTACATTTCAGCAAATAGCACTCCAGACCATGACCCACTCCCACTCCATTCCCCCAAAATACAAACTTCTTTAACTTACAAAGATTCATGAACACTTAACAGTGATTATGAAAAAAGCCAAATTAACCACAGAACAATACTAAGTAACTACGAGAGGATCATAAAATTATTGTTAGCCTTAATGGGGTAAATCTAGCCTAACAATTATCATGTATTATTTAAAGAAAAAAAAAGCTATTTTGTCTTGTTGTAGTGGTTTGAGTTCGTTCACTTGAGTTTTTGGCTAAACGCCAGCACACTTACCAGATTTTATTTAATTTTGTTGTGAGATAAGGATTAGGAGTAGGTAAAGCAGACAGATCATACATGTGTAAATGCACTGAAAGCATACATTTGCAAAACTATCATTTTAAAGCATCATTAATGAACCTGCATGTAACTTGATTTACAGAATATTTATTCATCATAATCATGCACACGAAACCAAACTGAATTCTTATCAAAGTGAATGTCATTTTGCAAATAGAACTTCTAAGTTCTGTACAGCAAGTTTGATGTCTTTGGTAAGTGATGTTATTTCTATAGGGTCACCTTTAAAACTAAAGTATGTCCATTTTCTAATTTTTGCTTGATTCATTACAAAATAGCATAAGCATGTAAGCATCATCATAAAACTAATGTTTCTGTTCTTGTTCAAAATAATTATCTGCTATCTCTATAACATGCTTTGTGATATCTTCTATCAGATTTCAAAATTTGTTTGTTTTACAATAAGTATTTCACCCATTTCATTTGTTCTTCCCAAAACATTTGTTCCAATTCACACCTATATCAATAATTAGGTGCAGGTAGCAGATCTTACACGCTTTTGTTTGAGACAACTGCTGTTTTGTCTGAAATTTTACATAGGGTTACATGGAGTGTCAGCCACACTCGGGCAAGCTGATTAGTCCAAGTAGATTACACTCTCTAGTTAACTGTGCATCAGCTGACTTTCAATAATTGTACCTAATGCTCAAGAAAAATGCAAATTAATCCAAACTTCCTTAGGCAGCAATGAAACAGGTTTAAATTAACCCAAGTTATGTGCAATTGCCACATGCTACATACACACAATTGAACATTCACTGTAACTGAGCATGCAATAACTTCAAATTATCAGGACCTGTGTTGAATTCTCAGAAGTCCATCTACAGAGCTTTTTATAAGACTTTACTGACTAATTGTTTATCAAGATGTGATTAGGAATTTGCTTAATTCCATGACATCATATGTCTACTTTGAGTTTAGAAAACAGATTTGTCAGGAATAAACACAAAAATTTACCAAAAAAAGGAGAGAATTCCTATTCTGAAGTCTACTAATTCAATACAAGCATTTAATACGCCATTAAGTTAAATAAATGGTTCTCATTATTCTTCCTCCAGGTTGTCGGCTAAAATTATAGTATGATGTGAAAACTGAGAATGTTTACTTTCCAGTAATATGATGGTGTGTTCAGATGTGAAAACTGAGAATGTTTACTTTCCAGTAGTATGATGGCTTGTTTATGTAATGATATTTAGTGAATTACAGACAAAACAGTCTTTAAACCGTACCATTTTTATTGCAATTCCTCAAATATTTTAATTATATTTTTCATGGTAAAAATAAATTATCTACTTTTGCAAATAACATGACTAAATTTTACACCATGCTAGATAGAACGCCAGAGGGAATTAGTCCAGTGAGTAAATATGCAGAGTCATAACTCTAAATAATCTTTTATAATAGTGACTGCAGAGCGCACAGTGTGTTCCTACAACTCTCTCAGCCATTTGTCACCTAACTTATCACCAGAAAAATTCACCTACAACCTTGCTTTGGTGTTTGTCAGAACCAAGCAGTTCAACACCTGTTTTACACGCAAGCTTGGGCAAGATCTTCAGAGTAGGAAAGTCCAGTCATACACATGCTTTGAACGTACCTCACACACAAAACTGATTACTGGGCACTGCATACCAGCCACTGCCTCCAACACTTCACTCAACATCTCAAGAGGACAGAGAACACTTCCTCGAGGTATCAGACACAGATTCAGAAATCCTCCTCAGTAGCAGGACATTCAAACATGCATTTGTCACTATCTCTTAGTGTCTTTGGCTCTATAGTTTATGGGGTAGTGAGCATTCCCTTATCCTCCCGTTGAAGGAGTACTGCATCACAGTGCAAAGACAATTAATTAGAACAGGGAAAAAACCCTAAAGGAGAGAATATGATTTTCAAATAAAGTGATTTAAACTGAACTTCAGGGTGTAAAAATCTCTCCCGTGTTTTCTATGAACTAACCAATATGGATCCCTTACTTAGCACCACAGGAACTGAGTTCCATTTTGCACACTCACACATCTCAAACTTTTGACTGACATTCAAGGGCTGACCTTTCCAACAGCAGTATCACAACAAAGTCCCTTTTTGATCTCACTCCAATTACTTTTTATGATATAGAAATCAAGATTGAAAACTTTACTTATTGCGCTGTAACAGCTGTTTTACAAGACAACTCTTAAAAATATATCACACTAAATGCATATCTGTATGCCAGAACTCTTATAATTAAAAATGTTAGAGATATGACTTTCAAAACATCCTCTAAAAAGGAGCACTCAGCACTGAAAAGCTGATATCAACAAATACTAAAACATTACTTTTTCTGAGTATTAACTCAAAAGTTTTCTAGACTCCTATAGGAAATCCCAAAGTCCCAGGCTGAAAGTCTTTGCAAAGTCAATCAAAAGTTAATAAACGTCCCTTGCCTCCAAGAATTCTGACACAGTCCTTGGATTATGTAATTGTGTAACACTTCCCTGCCACCCCCAGGCCCAATCTTTCTCCAGCTTACAGGAGGGATCTGCTCTGGAAATGAATCAGAGGCTATTCATAAGGCTGTAAGGTCTCTTGTACACATGAATGCTTCAACTCCAAGTAAAAACAAAGAAAATATGAAGGGAAAAAGGCTTCAGATCAGACAGTAGGAAACAGAAAAATGCCACTCTTGGGAATCTCATTCTATTTTTATTACCAATGGTAAATATTTATGTGTTCCTTTTATCCTGCAAGCTCCAAAGCCTAGTTTGAACAAGCACTGATTAGTCATATTTGTAACCAAAATTTAAAAAATCTGTTCTACTATTACCATACAAATAATGATGAAAAAAAAATCAAGTTAATTTAAAATTAAGGTTCTACACTTGTTTCAGCTAGACTTCCAAAGTTAATAATGACCAACTTCTGCATGTCAGTATTCAAATTGCGTGATTACATACTACCCTCAAAAACATTTAAAAAACAAGCATTTGTGGAGCATTACAATATTCCAATAAAGACCACAGAAAAGCCTATGAGGAAATTAAGACTTCTGCCTCTGGAACAGGGCTTTATGACGTGAAACAATTCAGGCAAAAGGCTACACACTGAACACTAAAGAGAAATCAAAACATTTAATCATAAAAGACATTCTAGGAGACATTCATATAACTGTATTTAAAAAAAAAATTATAAAAAACACAATTCAACTTATTTTACACAGTCAGTGAAACAGCCATCCTGTTGTCAGTAAAAAAGGATGACAGAAAGTACCACAATGCATTCACAAAGGTGGCACACGTACCTACGCAGGTAATTTGAACTACAGAATCTCCTATCATTTGCTCTTATAAGAAGTAGTCCGTATTTCTCAGCTTTTTTTTCTTTTACAATGTCATTTTCTCAGTTTAGGGGAAAAAAAAAAAAAAGAAAGGACAATTCAAACAATGAATTCCTCTGTGTGAAATAATGCTTCCTTGCCCAGCCAATCCTTGTTTTGTACTTCTGGCTTCTCAGGCAATTTCTTCTCCTTCCCCTCTCTGGCCTCTCTCTGAACACACTTCCCACCCATTCTCATCCCTGAACTGCTTTCCTTGACTGTACAAGCAAATTCACAATTCCTTTTCGCCTTGGCTTCTCGATAAGGCTGTTTCACAGCTCTCTTCCTTTATCTTTCTTAAGGACATTCGTATCTGCTCCACTAGCTCCTTTATCCAGTCATCACAGTTCAGTCATTATTTCATAGAATAAAAGAATGAATCTGGGTTGGAAGGAACCTTAACAGTCATCCTCCCTGACATGGGCAAGAACACCTTCCACTAACCCCATCCAACCTGGCCTTGAACATTTCTAGGGATGGGGCAGCTATAATTTCTCTGGGCACCAGAGTGGTGGAGTGTCTCACCACTCTCAGAGTAAAAAATTCCTTCCTAAGACCTAATCTAAACCTTCCCTCTGTCATCTTAAAGCCATTCCCTGCTGTCCCAGCATTACATGCCCTTGTACAAGTTACCTCTCCAGCCTTCCCAAAATGCCCCACTTAGGTACTGAAAGGTGCTATGAAGTCTCTCCCCACAGCCTTCTTTTCTTCCAGCTGAACAATCCCAATTCTCTCAGACTGTCTTCATAGGAGGTGTGCTGATCATCTTCAGGAGTGGCCCTGCTCCCTAAGAACTTCAAAGCTCCTACCTCCTCCCAATTCCTACCCTTCAAACTCGATCCCCTCACCATCTGTGTAGGTCTGGTTCTAGTCCACCACTCTCCTTCTCCATATCTCACCCTTCATCCATCTGCAACTTCACTTCTTGTCTTTAATACACTCAAATTAATCTGTAGTGTGAATAAGCAGGGAATGGACACCATAAAACTAAGAGTTTGCACCACATCTCACTGCTTAGAACTTACTACAAAAACTCTGTTGGCATATAAAATTTTTCAACAGTAGTGCCCATAATCAGGGAAGTCAGTTAATTTTTAGACACTACTAATTTGTACAATTTTTTGAAAACTTTTCAAATGGCAATAAAATGCACATACTTAATGCAAAAAGCCATCTCATACTGAAATTCTAAACTCCTTTTCTCAAAGAACAGCAGTGCTCTAATTTCTTGAAAAGAAGGTCAGAAATAATTTTTGAACATTTTTTTATCTCTATCATGACCCTTAGAAGCCAGTGCACTATGTTCACTTTAAACATTATTCAGAGAATAAGTCAATAAAGGGCATTCACTCAACATGGAAGATTTTGGCCCAAATGACTGAAATCAGAAGTAAAATCATTGTGTTTAAATAGTACATCAGTAATCAGGAACCTGAGAGGACAACACTACCAGTCCTACCTACTTGAAAGGAGAAATATGCATTCTTAAAATCAGCTAGTAACTCTGTTAAGCAATGCTTCAAACTCCTGTAACTGCCATATTTTAACAGGATAAATGAAGTTTTGCTATGTTACAGGTTATGCCCCAACATGAGTTTTTAAAAGAAACTGCCAGGAAGAACCAACCATTACTGAGCATGCTAGCAGAAAAAAAATCCATTTCCCACTGTTTCAAAAGGAAAAAAACCAAAAAGCACCCACACAGTAAAAAGTAATCATATCACCTTAGTTTTAACTAGAAAGTTAACAAACATGTCACCAAGCAGATTTTAAAATTTCCCTTCAGAAAAAAACCAAAACAAAACAACGAAGTTTAAAAAAAAAATCAAATATTTTAGATTTTCACAAAGGACTCCCCTAAGTTCTCACCACAGTCTCATTAGAATGTTATCAAAATTCTTCCAACTTTTAGACTACAAAAAGCAGGTTCCAGATTAATTTTTCTACAGCCATTTTTTAAAGTCAGCTGCTGTACATAGCATCTGGTGAGAGTCCTCTAAATTTTTCCTCCTATCCTTAATATCCAGAAAGCATATCTGAGGAGAAAGAGAAAGCAATGTATCTGAATGGAAAATAACACGGAAGAAAGGTGAACAGCCTTATTAAGTTATAAGACTTGAAAACAAAATTTCAGAGACAAGAGTATTTGCAACCTCATCCTTTCTGAGTACCTGGTCAACACAGAGGAAAGACTGAGTTTAAACATGAGAGACAAAAATTGCATTATGACAGACATTTGTTTGTTATTCAGTGAGCTTGGTGAAAAAGAGAGAAAAAAGGTTAGTACTACAAAAACAAGCATCAAAGCATTAAGAAACGTCAGAATTATGGTTGCTTATACCTGCACTTTAGTACCTTTTGTGTTGTGATAGTCGTTCATTAAATGATCATATACCATTTCTTGTTATTCACAGGATCACTGCCCTGTATATGGCACATGACATATATGTCATGGAATACAAGCTTGTAAAGTAAAAGGAATGCCTTGTGTGGGACATAACACTTTCCTACTAAGGAATTTGAATAAAACACAGTTAATAAAACCAATTCATTGACAAGTTTCACATTCAAGACATCTTTGTGGCAAAAACTGATGTTTATGAAAATCAACTGTTCTTAAAAAAAAAAATCAAAACCAAAATCAGAAAAAACAAAATGTTAACAGAAAACCTCCACAAATATACTCTCACAGAACACCTTCACAAGTAAAGACAGAAAAGAAAGAAGTTAATAAGACTAAAGTGCTACTTATTCTGCCTGTTCTATAATGTACTCACAGCCCCTAAGCCATGCCTTGAGCATATGATATAAAAAGCCATAGTGGAAGAACACCTCAGAACAGCCTTACTTCCCTAACAGTCTTAGAGGAGCTCGACAACTGAGTGACACCGCAGCGGTCTGACCACTAGGAGCAGAGGTGGGCATTCAAGTAGTCTACATCAACTGCAACAAGTATCAGGTCAAGAGCCAGAGTTTTATCCCCAAGAGCCAAAACCCAAGGCTTAGGATAACTTTCAACAGGTATGAGCAATCCTAGAGAGCAACAGTACTATTTTTGTATCTCTGTGTTCAATATTGTAGCTACAACATTTAATTACTTGTGGGATTTGGGTTATGATCCTAGTCTCGTTCTGTGTTCTCCCTGACAAACTTTAAGAGATAGATGGTGATTCTTTTTTAGGTTCTCAGGACAGGAAGTCTGCTCTTTTCCAACTGTTGGCATGATCAAAAGAGGTGAAAATTAATAGATGTTTAAGGCCCTCAGTGAAAACCCATTCTATATCTCTTAGAGCTTCAGAATGAGAAATAATGCACCTAACATGCTGAAATGCAGAACACACATGACCACAAATAAGGTCAACAAAATCAATGTTATGAACTTCCTAAGTGCTGTAAAGTAACTTTAAAAATCTGAAGAGCAAAGCACGTCACAACAGACAAGATTTATAAGCTTTTAAAACTTACCATTTTGATTCTGTTTCAGTCTTTCATCTATAAAACTGAAATAATATTTTACAGATGTGCAAAAACAAAGCTCTCTAATGTTTGCAAAGCGCTTTATTTTGAGATAACTCTATGAATTAAAATACAAAAACACTTCAGTCTTCCTGAAAGACTGAGATGTACACAGCAGGTAATGAGGCAGAAGGCTGCACACTGCATGGTAAGTATATAAACTAAGTTGTAAGAGTAGAGTGGTCAGCTGGCATTTCCCATGCACTGTGTGAGGCATTGAAGTGGGGCTGTGAGGGCAGGGTTGATAACAATGGTGTAGTGAAAGGCACAGATCCTCACTCTGCTGCTTCCTTGCCTGACTCCCTCATTTTGCAGCCTAGTGCTTTCTGACATTGCTCCTCTAAAATGCACTGCATGTCTACACATACACACTGCTACAAAAACCAAAGTGCTTCAAATCAAACCACAGCAATAAAATTAAAAATTTAATTATCTACTCATATAAAAAATCTGAGATCTCTGATTATTTACACTTAAACCTGATACAAACTCTAAAGACCATAAAATGAACTTTTTCTAGAAGATTTTATGGCTTCAACATCAAAACTAGTCTTGGATATTTATATTATTTTGAAGTTATTTATGCAGACCAGGTAATCATCTTCAAACACAGTATCAACAACCATGTTCAATCTGACTGGAATCCCTTTTAGTTTCCACATACAGGTGGGTCAAAATCCTTTCTCCCCTCCCTTTTGCTTGGGAGATTTTCCATGGTTAACAGTAGGGACAGGAAGTGAGACACAAATCACAGGTCCTGCACAACCTCCTCAAACACAATTTCTTTACTCATGGGTGTCATAGATGTCAATGTAAAGCACTTCTTTCACACCTACTTTGGGGGTCATACTAAGAAGTACGTTTGTACTACAAAGAAAATAAAAATATAAATGCAGATTAATTATATTAAAGACTTTAAGAAAATAAGTGTTTAACAATCTTAATTTCAAGAGCACTTCCTTATTATTAAAAGGGATCATTATTGCACAGTTATTAGCAACAATACACAGGTATCACCAATTCCAGGCATTTCCTTGCAGGTATCTCTCTGCAACTGAGTGTTCGTTACTGCTGATGTTTCAAAATCAGAAGCTAACCTAAATAAAGGTAAATGAAAAACAAGATCAAAAATACATGGTATGATATTGAAATAGCCATTCTTTCAATACTCCTAGTGCTTTGTGACACTAAACAGCCACCCTAATGCTGGATGACCCACCTCATACCTACCAGTCACCAAATTCTAAAGATACCACTACTCATATCTTCTGATTAAGTATTCCCATAGTTGTTATCCAAATTACACACATTCATGAATATTACACACTCATAATTTCTAAAAATCATGAAGTTGTGAAATTGAAGACTTGATTTCTTTCCTAAGTCTAGGTATTCAGGATAGAAGTACATTTGTTTGTCTCTAGTTACAGCAATTATCCAGAAACTTCACATTTCTTGGGTAATTTTTATGAAATATTAATATAAATTTACTATAATCAGTTTAACGCTTTGTAATAAAATAGACACATAAAAGTCCAGTTGCCACAGAACACATGAAAATAGGAATATGATCTCCAGCTCAAATCAATTCACATTTTTTATCTAGTATCCTCCAAAATATAGTGGGTTTATATTGTAGAGGACAATATACATGAAGCACTTAGGACTAAAGTTATATTACCTTAACAGTCACACTAACACAACAACACAAACAAACCAAAAGGTTCTGTCCTAAGGAAATTACTATCTATGGCCTTGCCTCTGCAAGAAGAGTTGTATGAACATTTATGTACATGGTGTCTCAAACACAAGGTTTCACAGGCATACCTATGCACTTATGGAGACTAAGGATCTTCAAAAGGGCTTAGGGACATAATTCTGCTTCTCTGATCCTGTTTGACACTTCTAAATCAAAACTTACACATTTCAATTAAAAAAAAAAAATTATTAGTTTACTGGTATGCCTGTTCCTATGTCTTTATTTTAAAAAAGTATAAAACCAGCTTTAATTCACAGCGAAAGACTTCAGAAAAATATTTTTGTTGGAATAACTTCAGGTAAAATGTTCAAGAAGTGGAGAGGAAAAGAAATCCTGTACAGAGGAAGCAAATTCAAAATGTATAAGGCAGTCAAAAGAACAAAATAAAGCATAGAAAGAAGCATTTTCCTCTTTTTGTGAAAATAATTGTTACAACTAATGTCTTGAGAATAATTAATTTTGTATTTCTACAACATCAACAAAACAAATACATTGTCCTTAAGCAGCCAGCTGTTGTGATAAACATTGGACCAGTACAAGCTCCTAACATCAGGGAAAAAGGAGTATGAAAGTGCCACAGGCCTGCTTCCCACATACACACACACTCTTAAATATGCTAAAACCCAAAAGAAAAATATGCAACCCAAAAGAAAAATAAGTCCTCCTATATATATTGCAACTTTAAATATTTCTGTAAAACAATGTAAACTGTGATAAAGCAACTAATTCAAAATTAACCACATATGGCTCACAAGAACAAACCCGAAAAACTCATTACAATTAAAAATAGACATCTTGTATTTCCCTTTATAAATACACATATTTTTCATTCCAGAAAAGTGCATCAGTTCCAATAAAACAAACAAACAAAAAAAAAAACAAAACAAAAAAAAAGACGAAGGGAAAAAAAAGGGTGCTGTAAACACAACCACACAACCCCAGCAAGATAAACTTGACAGGAACTCTGTAACTATAGTAGCTCATTTCCTGCTCATATCTAGAATATTTAAAGCAAACCTCCTTAAATGAAAAATCAGTCAGAAAAGTTCAGTACTGTTAGCTTAACAAACACACTCTTCTTAGAACGGCAGCTGCCTGAAACAGAGACAAACGAAACACTGAGGCTAATGTCGCTTCCTGATGATGAAAACTACCCAAGAACTACAACTACTTCTGCACAGTCCTTTCTTTCCTGTGCAGCAGAGTTACACTCGGCCTCCACGCACGCTACGGGCCAAAAGCAAACAGCAATTCCGCTCTTACACACCGAGGTGGGGACAGTTAGAGACGACTAGTGGCTCCCTCTGCATTTCACAAAGTTTAAGAATAAAAAGCTGCTTTTTCGAACTGTAAATGCTTCCTCTCCACGCACGTAGGCCTGAGGCCCTGTTGCAAACAGTGTCTAACAGGACCAGGCAGCACAAAGACAGGAATGGGAGATTAGTGGGAGGAAGGGAGGCCGGGATTGGGGCTCAGCAGGATCTTCTGGCTTTTTAAAATTCAAACTGCTCCCTGACCAATACAAATCACGGACACGCTACTGACTACTACACGGATTTACAGCATTAAAAACACGCCTTCTACGTGACAGCTATATTAACTTCACCCTTTTAAACATGTATCAGGGTACACGGGAGGCACGACAAGAGAGTTTTGTTTATAAGACTCTGAACACAGTGCACCAGAAAGTTACTCTATTAGATACAGTAACCATGTATTATAACAACAAATCTACCTGAACAACTAAAAAAAAATCTGCTGAAAATTTAACAAATTATGTAATGTGAATACTTGTTTGCCACTTACAAAATTCCTTTCTACAAGGATGAAAACTTTGTATCTTAAAGTTTTCTGTAACTATCTAATTTCTGTAGAAGTATTTTTATTAGTTCACAGGGTATTTGTTTCAAATCTGCCTGAGTTTTTAGCAACACTTACAATTCTACCATTTATAAGTTCAAGATTTACTTTACTGCAAATCAGCTACCACTTACTTATAAAGACCTGAGACTAATAAACATTTTCAAAACACATTTGACTTGTAAAAAAGACACCTAATTACCTATTCAAACATCATGGACACAAACAGCCAATAACAACCTCGGGATCTCAAAGTGACATGGCTCGACGAGATGATACTTTTTAAGCATTCCTCACATTTCACTTAATTAAATTTACATTTAATTCTCAAGTACTTTGGTTAAGATCTCGTCTTCATTTTGGTCCCTTAAATGCCATAAATGCAGCGCTTTACACATGATCCCTTGCCTGTTTTCTGTTTGTTGAAAGCCGAAAATGGTATTTCTTCTTTTAATAGATATATTTCTATAATGTATACAGCACACAGACACAAAATTGTGTGGAGTACCTGATACAGTATGTTTGCCTATCTGTATTTCCTGGGTCTGCAGGTGTCTGTGTTGTGTCAATCATCCCTCAAGCACTATTTTATGCTACAAATATACTAAGTCATTAACACACTAATCAATAATATTATTTAGAGATTAAATGTCTGCAGATTATAAAACCAAAAGCATTCAAACTTTTGAATGTTCAGAAAGGTTGGTTAGAAGGAGAAGGTAACAGCAAAGAGAGGTGGCATTTTTGTTCCTGCTATTTACATTGTCTCCCCTCCCCTATTCCTCCACTTACTCCTGGCCCACTTCAGAGGGCTGTCTGCGCTGGGACCTTCCTTCCTTACCCTAGGTGAAGTTGTAAATATGGCAAAGGATCAGTGCATATTTGCGACTAATTGTATTGTTTCCTCCTCCTCCTCCTCCTGCTCCTTTCGGGTTGAGGCCTGTCACTGAGCAGCCGCTTCGCCTTTTTAATCCCCGAGCTGGAGTAAAGGCGCTGGCCGGCGGGCCTGCGCCCTCCGCCGGGCCTGGGCCTCCCGGCAGCCCGACAGGAACCAACCTCCTCCGCCAGACCCGACCGAGCAGGAAGGGGGACTGCGAAATAAACACCTCCGGTTGCCACTTACTCCCCTCTACCCCGGATAACAGCTAATCCCCTCTGCTCCCGGCAGTGGTGGGCCGCTGGGCTGAGAGGCCCGGCCCGCTGCTGGAGAGGGCAGGGAGGGGAAGGGGAGACAAGGAGGGGGGATTACCTGAGCAAATCGGCGTCTGAATCCAACGAGAATCCGAGAGAGGGGGAGAGAAATCCGCCCCCCTCCCTCCTCAGAGGAGCCGCCGCCGCTGGGCCGCCGCCGCCGCCGCGGAGCAGGAGGAGGAGGGGAGATAATATAACAACAATAATCCGGGCCGGGAGGGGGGCTGGCTCCTCTTCCGTCTCCTCCTCAGTGCAGCGAACATGTAGAGCCGAGGGGTGTGCGGCCGAGGCAAATCCCGTCCCCCCGAGCCTGCTTCACAACATCAACACGGGCCGGGC
>VZTJ01002351.1:291306-332718 GCA_013397795.1 Orthonyx spaldingii | reverse complement strand
CCCTCCCCCCTTTTGGTGCGCGGAACGAGACCGAAGTTTACGCTTAAGCCTGCGCTGAGGATTTGTGAAGAAGGGACCGTTGGAAAAAGAATACACGTTTTGGTGTTTATTTTTTTCTCCTGCCTAAGTCTGGTGGGGAGGACGAGGAGCAGGTCTGCAAAATGCTGTCTTAGCAGGAGGCAGACCTGGAAAGGGGCCTTAAGCTGAACCCTGAAAGGCGGCAGCCCCTGCGGGTGGGACGCTCGTGGAGTTACTGTCGCCGCTCATGCCCTTCTCTGTGGATGTGAGAGGCCGCGCCGCAGGAACCGAAACGCCCGCTGCTCAAAGCCTTGCCGGGGCGAGGGATTTCCAGATGAACGTACCGAACGGGAGTGGCTTTCAAAAACAACCTTTTTGGACGAACACTGGGGAAAATACTAATGTTCTAATGTCCTTCGCTGGAGGCTGATGCTCCATCGCCACCAGATTTACTGGAAATATTTTAATTGTGTGTTGTGAAGGAGTGTTTCGAGAAAGAGAATGTCCTAATCTGAAAGACTTTCTGGTGTTCCTCTGTAAAGGTAAAACGGAATAATCATAGCACAGGATAATAATGAAGAAGCGTTTATATCCCATGAAGTAACTATGTCTTTTAGTACTCACTTAATGTCGTTTTGCTGCTCAGTACTTGGACAAAAATCCTTTCATTTCTAGAGGAAGCATTGCTTGTCTGTCGACTTCAGGAATCAGCTGGACACAGCTGTAAATACCCTGTGACATATAAACACACCCTTTCAGCGCTGGATGAATGTTATTTGCACAAAGGGATAAAACCTCACACCAATGCACTTTTCAATGCTTAGGATTTTTTGAATAGTGCTCTGTCTTTAATACAGATTTTATATGCCTCTCTCAAGCTTAAACTACTACAAAAATCGTGATTTTGGATGAATCAAAGCTCTGTTTATGTGGTTTTGTTTAAAAGTACAGAAATGAAGATGGCACTGGAGAATACGGTAATTCAGTAGTGAAAATACTATTATCCAATGGCTCATATTAACAGGGACAGAGTAAACTGAATTCTGAAAAAAATTTATTGCAGACCTTTGTTCCAAATTAATATGAAAGGTCCCAATCGTTTATACATTTATAACTTGAAGTTATCCATTTGAAATAAAGGGAAATAATAGGTGTTGCAAATGAAGTGTGTCCTTAAGCTTTTGCACTTAAATTAGTACATTGCAACTCTGTAACTCAAGGGGAAAACTATTTACCTTTTTTTGGTAATAAAACATAATTTAATGAAGTACCTATCTGGAGTTCATGTACCATACATATGTGTACTTATACATCTATGAATTCTCAGGAAAATGTAATTCTAAAATTACAAAGCTCAGGAATACTATTTCAATCTACTTCTAAATGATTGTTACCAATTCATGTGGATGGAGTCTTTCTGTGATTTTAGTAATTTATATATATAATTATTTTTTTCTTAGTTGGTGAATTAATATGTAAATAAAATACAGAGCACTGAAATTTTAATTTTCAAATGCCAAATATGTTTTAGACTTTACAAACATCATGGTCAGGCACAACATCTATTTGATTATGATTTCAGTGAGAATATCACTAGACTATTTCATGCTTTTAAAATACCATTCAACTAAAAGAACCTGTAGAAATGGCTATTTTACTTGAGTACTGTGCTCTATTACCTGCACAAGAGAACAACTAATTTAAGACATTAGTTCTTTTAGAAGGTGGTGTGTAACACACATGGGCAAACCAGGATTTTATTTTCCTTAAGGGAAATTTTATATTTTTTATTCCATTGGATATTACTGTAATTCACTTTTAAAAATGAAAGATCAAGCTCTTTGACTGCATTCAGACAAGTGATTCCTTGTATTCTTCTGAAGCTCACTCACAGCAATCTATTGCAGAATGGAGGCTCACGATATACTTTAGTATGCACAGGGTTCATCTCATTATGCCTGAAATTACCAGAAAAAACGATAAATCAAGTATTTCTGATTGCCTGTAAACTACTGTAAAAGCCTTTAAACTTTATCTCTGTTCCAGACCTTAGTCATGGGGTGGGGATAGTCCTAATCTGTATGGGAGGAGCTACGCAGCCACACAACCATGGCTGTAGCACACCACGGAGCACATACTGCATGAACAAAGCTGGGTGCAGTGTGGAGAAGGGCTCTCCGAATTCCCCGGACAAATCCACACCTATGTAGCCCAGAAAATGAACGGCAAGTTTCAGGGTAAAGCTTTAGGACCTAATCCTGCTCCCTTTGATGTCAAGGGCAAATGCATCTTTTGCCCAAAACAAATGACTGGATTCCCGTAAATTTAAGCTGTTTATAGTCTGTTATTCTCAGACTCATTTCTTGTTCTTCAAAGTAAATTTTAATCCAAAAGGCAGGAACTAAGATCTCAATGTAGAGAGTACTGGTTTTAAAATGTTTCACAAGCAATTTCCACAAAATATATGGAAAGCTGTACGTATGTCTCTTGCTGCTGTTTACAACTGCTGCTGCTGTGTACTGAGATAAGCTTTCTAAATGCAAACATAGTGTTTATGAGTACACTGATGAAAGCAGAAAAGGGACCTCTTTGCCCTCTTCACTCTCATGTTAACTTCCCTGATGGCTACATGTTGTTATTCAGCTTCATAAATTATGGACAGCATGTAATACTAGAGTAAAAATACACCTGGCATTAATGTTTTCTTACATGTGATCATTGCAATTTGATTTTTTTTTCTGTAGAATGAATGAAAAATGCATTTCTTTTTACCATTTTCATCTCTTTAAGGGCCGGTATAACATTCAGGCACCTGTCATTTTAAATTGTTGTGTGATGCACAAATACCATGCATTGTGATTACCTTTCAGTAATTTACAGGTGTATATTACCTGTATTTCAGTATATGTATTTCTTGCTAGATTTTTTAAATAAATAGAACATGTCAGTAAAATGAATTTTTAACTTATGATTGTGTATTTTATATACTCTCTCAATAATTGAAAAGAGCTTTCCTATAAAAAGTGGGAGCTTGTTATCTGAATACAGTAACACAGTCATTAGTTATCATCCTAAATTTAAGTACTCAAATTGTTTAGAATCTGGTCTTGAGGCTGTACCACACAGCAATTAGAAAGAATTTAATAATGTATGCTGTATGACAAGTAATACAAAGTTATGTTCTTTGCATTGCCTTTAGTTCACAGGAACAAATACATAATTACACCTGATTGACTGGGGAATATTCATTGTGATAAGTAAGCAACCTAAATATGAAACCTTCACTGGTACAGATTAAATAAAAAGCCAAGGAAGCCTATAGACTGAGGAGTCAAATATTTGTATGGTTACTTGCTTTAAGTTTACAACTTCCTGAAGACTACTGATTTTTACTTATTTTTCCTAGTAAGCCAGATGGAGGTAATATTTTTTTCTTCTAATTATTTAGCTTAACTGACTAACAAGAATTTAATATGAAATTAAATAGTTTAGTTAAATAAATTTACTTGCATTATCTCAACCATGTTAAGAATGAGCTGTTTGTACACAATACAAATTCTATGGCAGGCATATATATAAAAGTGTGGAGTAATGTTTCTAGGGAGAAAAAATTACAGAAGACAAAACTCTGGTACTTTCATTTGAATGTTACAGTCAGCTCTTGATTATGCAAGTTACTAGGGATTCTGAATAAAGTTAAAATAAAGACAAAACATGTAACTTAGACTATAAAACATACATAACAATAAGACACATTATATAATTGAAAAAAGGCCAGTGATGACTGCTGGACAAGTAGACTGTCCCAGTATTGTTACATCAGGGCCATAAAACCAGACCTAATAACAGCTGATTTTTTTAGGGAAGACAAATGATCAGTTACACACTGTCATTGCAAGTAATCTGAAATCCAGCCAGCGATGTTATTTGGGCTCTTTTCTCACCATTGCTGAACTTCAGAAAAGAAGCAGGCATCATTCCTGATACAACTGCTGTGATTTCCCATAATTTTTCTTTTTATTATTTTTTTTTTCTGTTCGTAATTTGAGCATTATATAACTCTATCCTCTCAATTGTCTTGATTTGTCTAGGCACTGGGAGAACAACTTACTGTTATGTTAGCCACATAAGAAATACTGTTCAATTTCCTATAAGACTGCTGTTGAGGCCCAGTATGGAAAATTTTAAGACAGAAATATAAAAACATTCAGGCTTTTTTTTTCCCCTTTCTCCACTTTCTAAGAAGTACAGCTAAATCAGTATAGAACTTCACAGGCCAGCAAATAAATGTGGACATTCATCTTCTGGCAAAAGACAGAATTTAAAAATTGGCCTTAAGGGCTGTCATATTCAGCTGAAAGTCATACTTGTATGCATTAAAATTTTTTGAGAATATTATAACATGCTTTAGATGCCTTGCCATTCCATTTATAATGAACTTGCCAGCAAAAAGAAGACTTAAGACAGAGATATGCTTATCTGCATAATGTATGTTAAAAAAGCCTCTTGGGCTCAGGCCTTTAAAAACTGCTTCCTTGGAAGAAAGAACTTTCCTATTCTTCAAAAGTGTTAACCAGCTAAAGTGTAATTCAGCCAAAGCATTAAATGGCTACATATAAAATATCAGGTTACACGTGCCTGGGACTGTTCTCTGGCATTGGGGCTTGTAGCCACACAATGTTCCATACTTGAGCATTCTATTCTTCAAAACAGGGTAGTCACATGCATGTTTTGCTCATTGGCAATGGTTCCTGACTAAGTCCTAAATTGTGCACAGAATTGTTTGGGAAAGTGCAAGCTCGCAGGTTTTTAGCCTGTGCCAAGGTCCACGCATCTTCCATTTCACAGACACATCTAAAGCAAACTTCTCAAAGTGATTTGCTAAAAGGAAGGTAAGAAGAAACTGTGATTCTGCATCTAGGGATAAATCACATTCACATTTCTAATTATTTCTTTATTCAAGCAATTAATGACTTTATATTTATCCAGAAACCTGATAAAAGAGAGTTGATTGAAATTTGGCTGCCAATTTAGATATTTGTTCATATGAAGACATTTTAGAAAGTCCTACACAGTGTCTAAAGCAGACTTCTAACCTGCAGCAGATGTCTCTCTTGATTCGGACATCCTGTGGCCTTCATGTAAGGATGTTACAGTGAGATTGGGAAGAGAAAACATAAAATGAAATAAGCACAAGTAACTTCTGCACTCATTTGGGTTATGGCTGTCAACATCAATTTGTAATGAAAATTATTTCTGAAGTGTAATTTATTGATTTTAAGATAAGAATAGAAAAGGATTAAGGATAAATAAAACATCAGTTATTTTCTGAATGCTGTGTATTTCGCTTATAACCTTTTTTTAATATTATTTATCTAGCTGGGCAAGTGCTGGAAATTAGCTTCTCAGCATGGCCACAGGGACAAATAGCAGTGCATCTACTTTGTCAGGACTTCAGAAGATGTATGGGTGCTCCATTAGTGATCCAGAAAGCAGTATAAATTTGTCACTAATTTAATTTCTCACAGACTTGCAATACTGTGCATTCTGAAGCACTAGGCCTTTTAAAAATTTTTATTTAAGTTTTTGATAGGGACAATAAGTGGTCCAGAAAACTGAGCTGTTGACCTGGAGAAGCTCAAATTAAATACATATAAATGTCTCTGCCTAGATGATGCAGCTTAAAAATCACATCAAAATGATCTATTTATGAAAAATGTCCTTTTCTGGATCATGATGCATATAAATTCTAGTTTTTGATGTTTACATTTCTGTATTTATCCTCCCACTATTTCAAAACACGTGCTCAACTTTCTCAGGTTTCTTAAACATAATTCATCTTATAAAGGAAGAACACCATAGAAAATTTTTGCCTCAGAGGTATAAATTTGGAGAAATAACACACTAAGCATAAGCAGTTTTCTTAAAGTTTGTAGATAAGTGGAAATAATTTAAAAATCTTGATGATAATGAAAGACCACTAGTGTGCACAGCATTGTTAATTTATAGTTTTGAATTATTATGGAACATTTTGTAGGTTTGCCAACTTTTTTACTGTTGATTGCATTCCAGTGCAAGTACTCTTATGAGAAACGATACAGTGACTCTCCTGAGGAGGCTGTGATCTGTATACCTGTGCTATTGCTAGTATTCCATGCTGAGTTCAATTTATTAAGGTGGTCTGTTAACCACAAAATTGCTGTTAGATGAAACATATTACAGCTAATTGTCACAGACAGTGCTCTTCAGAATCATTGTAAGAAGTAGTTTAACTTTCTGAAGGAAAAAGAACGAGCTTCCACAAGAACATGGGGACGTGTTGCCACCAAAAACAAAGACACATGTGGTTGGCACATGTTTTGTTGGATATTTGGGGACAGGCATGTGTGAGAAAAAAAGACGTAAAATGCCATAGAAACAGAAGCAGAGAAGACACAGAAACCCATACACGGGCCTGAGCAATCGCTGGGTGTGTAGCTGTAAGAAAAGCAGAGCAAGAGAGGTTCAAAATGACTATCAACCAAAAAGGAGCTGAGATTTTGAGTGAAACATTCACATGGTTTCAGAGGAAAAGAATGTACACACAATCTTTATAAATAGAGTGCATCAAAACATCCGACGCCATATATTTTTTTCTGATCAGAGACACTGCACTAAATAAGTCAAATTAAGTAAGAATACATTGCCAATTTTAAAGACAGTTGCCTTCTAAATAGATCCATAAATTACAATAATCTGGCAGCATTCAAAATATGCATTTCCTTGTAAGGAAAATATGTGCATATGCACCACAAAATACTTTATATACTTTAATTCACTAGACTTTTTCCTAAACTTACTCATTACTTTCATACCTTCCACTGCTGTTTCCCCTCATTTCCAGACTTCAGAAAGTATTTTGTTTATTCCAGGCTACACTAGTTATTACTCTCCTCTGGTCAAAGTGCTTTTTTTTTTTCCTCCAGCATTTCTTTGGACAATGTTTATCTTTTCTGTGCCATTAGGCTGTGTTTTCCCTAACATTTTGGATTGTTTCCTCCTTACTTGCTCCCAAAGGTTAGAGGTAGCATATAAAAGCAGTTACTTTCTATATTTTCCTATTTTGATTTTTCTTCATTGGCAAAATAATCCATGATGTGAATCTCTATCTGCTTCACTTAAAGAAACATTGGCTTAAAAAGAGGATGTCTCTATAAAAAATGATGTTACTGGGTTTATTTTTTTCTCATAAATCATGCTTACAAAATAGTCAAATGCCCAGGGAGGCAAAAAAGAAGAATGTACTATGAGTACAAAGTGAATGAAAGACTCACTTTGGTGGGTATGCCATTTTAATACTGTAGAAAAGGAATTTGTGATTGAATAATGTTTGGATAAAAAGTTTGGTTAAATAAGGGATAATCTGCTGGTAAAGAGATTATTTGCAAAAGCCATGCTATAAATTTCTGTTTAAATTATAGGATAGCACAAAAAGTACTTACATGAAAAACTGTCACAAAAATTGTTATAAACGTGCCAACTTGAAAATAGGATCTTTCTTTTTTTCATTTTTTCACATCAAATTTCATTTAGACCAGTGAGTGCAAATTTTTTAACATTTATTTAAAATGTAAATGTGCTGTGTTTATGATTGTGTGTGAATAACTTTGCACATTACTAAACTCAAATGTTGCCTCATAATCTTCAGAAGTACTGAAGTTGACTGTCCAGCCTAGGGGCAGGCTAAGTGGAAAAGTTACCCATATCTGAGCTTTCCTTAAGAATTAAATTTTAGGGAAAATTGATCACCTAAAAAATTAGCGATAGGCATTTAGAGAGTTTGTTTTGCTTTTTAAAACTAGATTTATAAAGGTAAATGCAGTTTTTTCTAGTCCATCTGAATTTTGAATGAGAAGTATGTTTTATTTTACAGTTAGACATGATCTCCTTATCATCCCCTTAGTTTTTTACATCATCTCATAAATACCATCTAGAATTTGAAAACTGAAAAGTCCTTGGTATTCCTTTATTGTTGATGACTAACTCAAAAACATAATATGGCCTGTGGGGGAAGGAGTGTCACATACATGTCTGATAGCCTGTCTGTGAGGCTTTGTTTCATTACGATGGACATTGTCTTACACACCATTCTGGCAACCTTTATGGTGTTACAAAGTTAGCATAAAAACGTGTAACAGTTGAACATTCAAGATCTACCAAACTGACTAACTTTAGCAGTTACACCTTCTTCCTCCTTCTCACTCCTTTAATAATCTTCCCTCCCAACAACAAAATTGTGTATATTTAAATGAAGAATTTCTTACCAGGCCTCTACCAGCTTTACCCTCTTCTAAAAGCAGTTCAGAGATGTCTATATGAGACTTCTTTATGGCTGTTGTTCTTCACATGTAATAGATATAATCTGTCCAGTTCCCAAAAATTTCATTCAAAATGCTATTTACTGCTGTCAAAATGCCTGAAATAGAAAATTTCACATGTAATTTCAGGGAAGTCATAGAGCTGTAATAACCTGGCTATAGGAATACAACTACATGTTTAGGTAGCTGTAGAATAATATTTAATTATTGCCCCTAGGAATACAGGGGGGTTTTTCATTAGCAGAAGTTTAAAGGATAAACTCTTAGAATTCTGTGTGCGCCAAGCAAAATTTTACAGTACTTTTAATCTAATAGGTCTTCTCCAGCATATACACTTCCCTTTGATTGCAAAAACATATTGCAACTTTTTAATTAAATGCTATTTTTGGTTATGTGGTAAAGTAGAGCTCAAGAAAGGTTCTGGATTGCAAGTCTAGTGCACTGAGATCCTTATTTAGCCACAAAAACAAACAGTGTAGATATAATTATCAAAGCACACTTCCTGGTGCTGTTTCACTGTTGCACTGTAATTCAACCTCTTATACATTTCTCTGGAGTATGTGGACTCTCCATCTATACTGTTACCACAGTATTAGTGAAACAATACTGTTCAGCTGGTACTGAAGAATAATTAGGCAGACAAGAAAGCTTCTTATAAATAATACAGAAGAAAATACGTTACAAAAAATTAATTTGGCTTCTCAAAGACAGTGCCCCTCATATTCCCTCATTTTAAGCTCTAAATTTGTTAATTCTGTGTGGCTTTGATCTGCTTTTAAGTTTCAGAGTTTCTCAAAGGAAGTGGGCTTGGCGTTTTATAGTTGCCTGGGAAGCACTGCCCATGATTATGATTCCACAGAAATATTTTTAGTATAATGGAAAGCTCTCTATCACTAATAGCTGCTCTTAAACCAGCTGCTTTATAACACTTGAAGTGCCCTCAGTTTCCTTCTGTAAAGGCGCAGACCTAAGAACCCAGTTCCTCACTTTTCTTAATTCGTATCATTAATAGGAAAAATAAAAAAAAAAAAGGCATTTTGGGTTTGTTTTTTTTTTCTATAGTGACAAATTAAATCGATCCTACAGAACACAGTCAATGTCTCTAAGACACTCCAAATCACTGGTGTGAGCAGATGTCTGAGGACGCCCTCCGCCTGTTCCCGAACCGCCTGGGGCGAATCTCAGCCCCGGCTCTCGAACACCGCCTGTGAAATCCGGCCGAGTTACTCGCGTTTATGCTCAGGACTCCCAAACCTGTTTGTCACACCTCTTCCACCGGGCTCGGCGCGACAGATTCTATGATTATTTGAACCAAAGAAAGCCACTGACCCCCTGACCGAGCAGCACCCCTGGCTGCCCCGGCCGCTTCCCGCGCCTTTGTCACCTCAGAACCCTCCTGCCGTCACCGCTCCCCTGGCCGCCCTTCCTCCTCTCCTCCCAGGCCCGCTCAGGCAAACGAGGCCTGTTACAAGCAGCCAGTGAAGAGAAAAACTCTAGCGATGTTGAAAGGAGAAATTAAACTGTATCTAAAACTCCTAAAGAGCCCTGCGAGCCCCAAACACACTACCGGGGTGCCGCCTCGCCTCCTCCCTCAGACCGGGCTGAGCGCAACTTGCCCACGCAGGAGAAAAGACAGAGGTGCCTTCAGGATTTTACCTCAGGTTCACCTGTTTTAATTCACAGATTTGCTTCTCATGCTTTATAACGACAGCTTATAGCTCTCCTTTTTGAGTCCTAACATAATCTGACAGCGAATAATTAGCGACGTGTAAGTGGATCCCCCCTCCCAAGGTAATGGAACAGCCCGCCGGGTTTCAGGCGCCGAGGTTGTGCGTTTAACCCCTTTCCCGCCGATCCCAAGGAATCCTCCTGAGGGAGGCGGGGTGGGATCCTGCACCGGGCTCTGCCGCGTCGGAGCACCGCGGGCAGCTCAGGGTGCTGAACACCCTTCACACAGGCGGGGTGAAATGGGAGCAGCGACCACCCACCCGCAAAACGGCCTTAAATGCCATCGGGTAAAGGCATCCAAGGTGTTCTCTTCCTAGTGTTGTGGAAACGTGTGACAGTGTTTGAACAGTGATTGGGTAGACTGAAGGGGGTTTTGTTGTCTTGTTTGTTTGTTTGCTGGTCTGTCTTTTTTATGATTTCTAGTGGAGAATTTTGTAGACCCTGTATAGCCGGTACCTGCCTGTCCCCCAGGTGAGCAAACTCCTCATCCCGGCAGGCGCAACATCGTCCTCGCTCAGCCGGAGCGGCTGCTTCCCTCAGGTGGGCTAAGGCACCTCCCAGAAACTTTTCTCTCCAACAGTAACTGAAGAAATGGAGGTGCCCTGACCCTGAGAGCTGGATCAGGGCCTTTCCCAATTTAAGAGCTTAAATGTCTAAGGCAAGATGGTATGGTTATTTGACATACAGACTTTCCCAGTTGCAGTTGCTGAGGGATTGAATAAAATTGTACATTTTGTACTTACTTTTAAAAATAATGTAATTCAAATAGTCATGTAGCTGAACTACCTGGGTTTTGTCTTTTTCTTTTTACTCTTCCTTATTTCTCTATTCCTTCTTCTCCTTAACTTCAGGTGGCAATTCAATCCTTCAAATAGTTTTTGTTAAACAAAATAAAAGCATGTTAAAAATCCTATCATCTTCTCAGTTCTTGGTCTATTCAGTCTATTGCCATATTAAATACTAGAAACTCCATTTCCCTTCCTCACATCATTTCCTAGGGTCATAGTACTGGATCCCTTCAGAATTTACACTGATGTTAATGCCTGCAATTAAATGTTTTCCTTTCAGTATCTTCCATCTTTGACAAATTTTCCAGATCAATGTGCTTTCCCAGAATCATGCTTTTCTTTTCTTTCTCTTTTTTTCTCTGATTCTCACAGGATAATGTCCATACTGAACTGTAAAGCAAGAGCCATTTACATATTTTAGGAAAAAAGCAAGGTATATAGTTTTCAGTAAATGCAGGAGAAAATTGTTAATTTTACTCCAAGTTATTAATGTTAATACAAATTATTAATTATTAGGCCTGTGTTGGTAGCAAGGAACATGTGAAAAGGCTTCTGGCAGAAAAACTTCTGCAAGTTGCACTAGCACAGGAGGGCTTTTTCCAGAAGCCTCCTAAGCACTATGAAGAGATCTATGGATTAGAGTTCCTTAGCTGCTAAAGGCCAAGCAAGGTGAGTTGCTACTGCTTGTGTCTGACAAAACATGGATATTGATATGATATTTCCTTTAACATACTAGGCATTAGAATACTTAAATTTATTGCAGCTGCATAACTTCTTGTTTGAAAAGTGTTTTGCACTTTTTGTTTATGTTTCAACATCAGGCCTGGTTATCTAATCTAGAAAACACACATGGTGTATAACTGCAACCACAGTCTTCGAAAGTGAAAGAAGAAAACCTCATTTTGCAAAATAACAAGAATAAATTGCAAGATTTTGTTCAACACGTTGCAAATTAGTAATGTCTGCTTTTGCTTAGAGTTGGATGAGTTCTTAAAAAAAGTGTAAAGTAGGATATTGTACTCACCCAGTGAATGTTGTTTGCTTGTCTTCAATCAAATGTAGAGCTTTCCTTTTCATATGAGAAAGTGTTGTGAGCACTGGGAACTTTTGAAGTGATATTTGACTCTGTTGACCTCCTCACCCCCTCTCTAGGTAGACAGGTGCTCTTTAACACTACAGCCTTGCAAGATGGCTACAATTCTTTGGGTTTTGGGTTTTGTTATTTGTTTGTTTGGGGCTCTTTGGGTATGCTGGTGCCCAGGAAGTTCCACTTGAACATGAGGAAGAACTTCGTTACTGTGCAGTGACCAAGCACTGAAACACATTGCCCAGAGAGACTGTGGAGTCTCCCTCACCTGAGATATCCAAGCCTGGGCACAATCCTGTCCCATGTACCCTGGGACTGCCTTGCTTGAGCAGGGAGGTTGGAGCAGATGAGCCACTGTGGACGCTTCCAACCTGACCCATTATCTGATCTTCTGAATGTATTCAGGTGTGAAAATACACAGTTAGGTCAGTAAAAACCCCTAAATACTACATTGATATGTGAAGATAAAAATGACGCTCTTTAATAGCTGAAATCTATTGGTAGTACCTAAACTATGATACCTCAGCCACAGTAAAATTTTGAGAATAGTTACCATGTTCCTCTAATGTCACTGAAAACATCAATTTGGCTTTTAAATTTTAGCCCTCCTGGATGTAAAATTTTTCTTGGAACCAAATATTTCCCTTACAATTTCATTAGAGTTACTGCTTTAATGTTACAAGAAGGGATAATAAGTGTTAGAAATCTTTCTCTGTTCTTTGAATGCTTATCCCATAGACATGATTTTTAAAGTAGTGCCTTCTTGTCCTTGTTTCAGGGGTTGAGCAAATTGTGCCCAGTTGTTTTATTTCCCTAAAATAATTATCCCAATATTGTGGCTCATTAATTTGCAGGAAGTCCATTATTTCTAATGAATCTCTACTCCAAATGACAGTTAGGGAACTGTTTCTAGTTTTTCACCTCCAAATGTGAAATTTATGACATTCAAAAAGATATTCTGAATGTTTTGGTCCAAGGAGGCAAAAGGTTAAAAAAAGTGATGTACCCAGAGCTCTTAGGTTGTTATTTTGAACATACTCTGATGTAACATCCAGCCTCCTATCTGGAAGTTAATTGATATCAGGGCATAAAGATTTAGATAAAGCAGGCAGTGTGCAATCAATCAGTTGGGGAGTTCAGTCAGGAACCTGCTCTCACACTGATGAAGCTAGGCAACAGGGCTCTTCCCCACTAGATGGTGATACAGGAGCAGCTCTGGCTTCCCTGTTTTTAGAGCAGCAGGTTCACCTCCTGCGGGTTCACATTCCCACTCGTGAATAGTCTCTAACATGTGAGTGGACAATTAAAAGTACTTTCAAACAAACTTCTTCCTTGTTTTGTAAGAAGCCAGGATTCTGGTAAGATTATAAAGAAAGTCAAACTCTACAAAGAAAGAGGAGTATTCAAATCACTCAATGAATGTGCAAAACTTATTAGGACACTTTGGAGGAATATCTGTTTCAGAAATTTGTCATTCTAAATGGCATGAGTTAGACATTCTTTTGTCTAACTCGAAAAGAATGGTTTAATTCAGCACATAGCAATCTATCAATCCATATGGCATGAATGATTCTGTGGAAGATCTTAGTTATATCAGAGGGATAATTGTGAAACTGTTTTTCAGATGTAAATGCAGTAGCCAAAGTTGAAGCTATGAATATATTTAGAAACACAGGTAGGTAGTTGTATCAAAAATACATTACATAAACTTTAGGGAACTGAATAGTAAGGGCTGTGGGAAAATAACGGTGCATATGAAAAATCACTGAAAGCAATTAAAAGCCTCACACTTCTTTCGCACCTCTGAAGCTTCAAGTTTTTTAAAATAAACAGGTAAAACTCGTCATCAAATGAGCAGTTTTATAAGTGTGGATTGGTTGCAAAAGAATTCCTCCACAGTTCTTGCTCCCCAGTGGTTTCCATGCTTCTTCCTCTGATCCTCTGCATGTTATCTCCGTGCTTACTCCCAAGGCCTGATTCTTCTAAAAGGATGTGGGTTATCTGAGATGCAGACTACAACCACAGAAATATAGCAAATAGAAGATAGGAACATTGAACAATAAAGTTAATTTGAAAAGCTTTTGTTTGTTAATCATTAGTGAGAGGCTAAGAGAATTGCTTAGTTTAAGAAATCAAAAAACAACTTCACTCCATACACTGAAAAATTTAAAGTGTGCTTTACAATTTTCCTTTTCAGCATCCAGTTTCAATTTATAAAATACTAAGTTGTGGAAACGTGCTGGTACAGGTTGTTGCTATTAGAAATAGGCAGGAAGTAAGACATTTTATGAAATAAGAGATTTTCCAGTATGTTTTCTTTGTTGCCAGTATGTCAGATACCAAATAATAATACCAGATACCAAAACACCTTGGCTGAACCTTATCAGTTCAAACCTTTCCTCTGACCTTCTTGACAGACACCTTGATGTCACTCATCCTGTCTGACTGTATCTCCTGTGATAGTTGAAATGTTCTTTTCACAACATTGATAATTATCTCATCTTTACAGGTACAAAAAGTCTTTTTCTTGAGAAATCAGTGATCTTTCTTCTCTACTACTATTGGCCTGAGTAGGATCAGATGACATGGTGGTAATACGTCCTACCTATACTGTAGCTTCCACTGTTAGAAATGCCAATAGAGTTGCATTAGTGGATGAAAAATAAACAAATAACACAAAAATCTCCTACAGACATTACATTAAGGTTGTGGAATGTATTTGCTGGAATTTCTACATATAATTTAATTTTCCCTCTCAGCTTGAGTGATACAAATGCTTGGATATAAGGTATCTCAAAATCATCCTCTCCACCATCTTGCTCTGGGAACATATACATGTTAACACATTTTCTCTCATGCTCTACCTAGTTCCCACAATCATTTCTGCTTCTCATCCAGTTTCTGTCTTTATTTTTACTACTGATCGTAGTCTTGCATTTGAGAAAGAGTCTTTCAAAAGATATCTAGATATCCCCATTAAAAGATGATGTGTCACAGTTTTGTTGCTGAAGTAAAGGAGTTTTGGAACCACAGTCTTAGACATCAGATTTCTGAATTTGCAACTGATTTAACAAAGGAAAAAAAAAAGACATATAAATTGTAGAGCAAGTAGGTTAATGAAATGGTAAAGCAACAGCATTAAAAAAGTAGTTAGTGCAGAAATTTGTTAGTGTTGAGCAAAGAAGTGATTTTTCCATCTTTAAATCGTTTGCTACCTTCTGCCAAATTTGTTTGTGCCAGGAGTTAACTGACATTTGAAAATATATTTAGTCAAAAGTAAGAAATGGTATAGAGCAGTCTATGTATTAAGAGTTGGATCCAGGAAGATTACATGTAATAGAAAAGTTAAGAGCTGGTATGTATCTAGAGTGGTCCAAGAGATTTGTGGAAAATTATTTGACTCTAGAAAGCCAAGTTCATATTTCCCTCTTTACTAGTATTTATCCATGTTTCCATTATGTACGTGTTTCAGTATAATTTTTACCAATTCTCCTGCAGTGAACTTCAGGGTTTCTAGGCTGTAGTTCCAGGTGTACTGGGAAAATTTCTGTAATAATAATTTTATTTCATGATAGTTTTGTTGTGATACAGGAAGTAGGGGGATTTTACAGGTGAAAAAAAGAAAAAATATTTTGAGCTTTATCTTGAAATAAGCATGTAACATCAATTCAGGTAAAGTGACAAAAGTAATGACTTTATGCACAATTTATACAGAAATGCACTGAGAAGCAAGACTTAGTTAAAGGCATTTAGTATCTAGCTTACTAATCATTGTGATATATAACATTGTTGGTTTGCATTACAATAAATAGGAATACTACCACTCAGGACTAAGAATTAGTTTATGCTTTTCTGCAATGTGATTTGAGTCCCCATCTTTAAGACTTGCAGATGTACATTGTACTTTTTAAATGTATTCTTACAAATTCCATAAATACAATTATTAATTCTTCTCATTTAGTGTGTATTCTGTTTTACATCCGTTGCAAGAAGTACATCTATTTGTTATCATGTTTCCCTCTTAAGTAGACTCAGTACATACAATTGCACACATAATAAGTTTTTTAATCAGTTAAGAGAATCTGATAATCTACTGATTATACAGTGTCTTCAGTGATAAAGACACATTTTGTTTATTTCCATTTTGAAACCAGAACAGCATTTACTAGTACTTTTGGTTAGCCTCGGCATTGTAAATTTTTCCATTTAAAAAAAATGAAATGGATTAGTCTACAGGTAGAGGTGTCACAGTAAAATAAGTGTGTGTCACTGTGATATTGCTGAACTGGACACTGAGAAAGGGAAATACCTTCTTTCAGACCCAGTCGTGGTTTTCTGTTGAACAGTGTCGGTGCAAAGCTTGGAATTTTCTTCCCAACAATGTTTTGACTTGGGCAATTTCAACTATCTGGAAGCTATATAATGTGAGATTTCTAGTTAGAAACCTTCAGCTCTTTTGAATGAGAGCTATGTTCACACTAGAGTGCTTCACTCATGTCTCATTTTCAACTCCTTCCAGTGCTTCAACAGAAGCTTCCCTTCTGTCTCTTCAATGCTTCTTGCTTCTGTTGGCACTGCCAACTTCTCTGCTTTAACTCTGGGGATCTGGCTCATTCATTTATTTAATCTCAGCTAATTCCCAGTTTTCTACTCTGAAGTGTAGTCTCTTTTCTAAGCCTTACTCTTGATTGTTAAAAAAACCTATTGCGTTTGTATGAAAAAGAGTATACATGTTGTTGTTTGTAATAGTTGCTTGTTAGTACAGAATGCTAGCAATCTGTATTAACGAGTCAGAAAACAACCCCCTCACCCTAAGAAGCTTACAGTTTAGATGAATATCCAAGGGAAGAAGGACTGAACAACTAGTAGTAGAACACCAAACAGCTGAGTTCAATGCTTATCTTGTTATGCTGTGTGTTCTTTATTTTTTTACTTTAGAAGTTTAAAAATTGAGAATATTTTGTTTTCCTACTAGTTTTTGAACTGATGAGGGGATCTGACTTCCATGGGCCTTTCAGGCCCACACACAGATATTAAAGAAAAAAAAAATCCAAGTAAATATATTTAAAAACTTATTATTTTGATTTTGGAGGACAAATCTATCGATGTTAGTAGACAAATCTTATTTCTACAGATTATTCTAGTGTACCAGCAGTTACTTTACTGTTCCCTATAAGATTTTTTTTTCAAAGGAACATGCTCCTCCAAATAAACTATTTTAGGATTCATGTGCACTTCTAAATTGTATCAGTTTCTGCTAATACAATTTAGAGCAGATTGGTTCTGATAATAGAAATTTCACAGAAAAGGGTAAAAACAGTTTATAGTTGTCTTAAGGCATAATTTAGGGCCTGTGCTGTGCCCTAAATGGATAAGACAGCAGATACAAGGTGCATGGCCAGAGCATACCCAGGTGTGTTTCTGTCTAGGGTGGTTTTCATACCTGAACTCTTATGTAATCATATCAAAATGATGAGGAAAGCTTCCCCCAGTAAAGTCTCAGGAAAGGCTAATGGTGCAAATACTGCTTTCTCTCTTGCAAAGATAAATCACTTAGTGGGCAAAGTACAGCCTCAGCTGGAGCAAAAAAGTTTAATTTGCATACTACATGTCTGCAGTGGGGAACAGCCCTCAGAATATGGAAGAACAATGTTTTTTACCCAGGAAAAAGCTTATTTGAAAATTGTGCATCTTAGTAGCTATTACAGAAAGTGTGATTTCTCTCTATCTGATCAGCAAAAGAGCCTAATAAATGGTAACATACTGCTTTATTTTCTATCTCCCTACCTAAGTGTCTATCCTGATAGGGAATTTTGTGGCTTGAAATGTGGGTTTTCAGAGAAAATTTCTGCTCATGGTTCTGCAACCATTTAATTTTTCTAAGTTTCCCTAGGATTCTGAGTAGCTATTACTTCAGACATAACAGATGTACTGTCTTATTATTGCCAAATTATATTATTTATCTCTTAAAATTTTCGCAAATTGAACAAGACATAAAAATAAATACAATAAATCGCACGACACATTAGAATAATATTCAAATTAAGGTGCACTTTCTAGAAAGTACACATTTTAAATTATATTAGTTAAATGTCTTATTAAGACAGCAATTAAAGGAATCCTCAAAAAGAACAATGGGTTTAAAAGGTTTTCTTGTTCAGTTGTAAATGATCTTAAGGAAGATTTAATGAAAATGTAAGTAAACTTTCACAATTGTATCAGACAGTCCATTTATTTTTTCTGATATAATTTTGAAGTACAGGTATATAAAACAGTTAAAAACATTTTTTTTCCTAAGGCAATAGCAACATATTAATATAAATACACTTTGACACTGGGATAAGTATTTGGTAATAAGGAAATAATGATATTAGCACAGCTGGACAACTTCCCAGCATTATCGAGCTGCTGAAAAATTTTGCATCAGACACTTTCTATTTCTAGAAAAGTTCTACTACCCTTAATGTTATTATTTTTCAATGTGGGTGATTTGTTTTAGTTTTATGCATTCATGAGGTTTAAAAACCGTGCTGTCATACTGCACTGTTTGGAAACTCAGGTACTAATACATCCATTTGTGAAGTGAGAACAAAAACACATTAAGCAGATAAAAATAAACTGTTTGTCCTAACAGTAGTTTCTTAAGTGTCATGATTCAAATATGAATATAGAATATGAAAACTTATTAGGAATGGCAGTCAAAGAAGAGGAGTAAGATATTATTCCATATATTGAGGCACCCATGCTTGCTCTGAGTGGCAGAATCTGTCAGTAGCTATACCTGTTTAAAGTCCATAGTGATGATAAAAGAGAAAAATCACAAAGGTGTTTTCGTGGTCAGTCAGGATAAAACATCAGGCAAAGGTGATGAGGCAGATGAAATAATTTCAGACTAGGCAGAACTTTGGTAGAAGTATGTAGCAGGATGCAAAATATTAACAAGGTTTCAGAATGTATTGGCCACATTTGTTATTTCAGCATTAAGAAGCAAAACAAGGTGAAATGCATCTGACGTTCAAATCATCAGTATAGAGTTCTGGGATAATTTGAAGGTGAAAGCATCATTGATGATTGTGGTAATGAAATTAAAGAACTCTTGATTTCTAGGATGAATATAAAAATACCATTAGTAAAAAAATCCCATAGTAAAGGATCATAATGGAATAAAGATCTCAGGATGCCAGCAGATTCTTAGAAAAAAAAATATTAATTACATTAAAGACAGAAGTATTTCAAAGTGAAGAAGCTTGGAATAATAAAATGAAAAATGTAGGATAGCAAATGACAGATTTGCAAAGAAAGGTGAGAGAGTATTAGTAGCTATCCTGAATATTATCAGCATTGTCATACAACAATCCAATAATCAAGCACAATATTTAGATGTTTAAATAAAAATATCTTCAGTAAGGCATATGAAGTAGCATGTCCACTGTGTTTGAAACTGAAAAAGCCTAAAATGGAGTGGAGTTTTTGTCAGTTTTGATGGCTATATTTCATTAAAGTTTTGGACAACTCGAGAATCAGTAGAGAACAACCTGCTAGAAAATATGATATAGTAAGAACAACCTGCTGGAAAACATATGTCTAACAACTTGAACAAAATTAACTTTACAGAAATATGAATGAACAAAATAACATAAAATTAATTCTGGCTGTACAGCCAAAGGTAGGATGGCTTTTGTTCAAGTATGTAAAATGTATCTGAAAATGGGAAGACAAACACCAGCGTCTGTTCTGGAGACAAGAAACAGGAGCTCAGTTTGCAGGAAGAAAGATTTATGTTAAACATTAGAGGAAAAAAGGAAAAACAAAAGCCAGTATTTTCACAATTTGATCGTTAAATACTGAAGTAAATGGCCTGGACATATTGTAGTATCTCTATCACTGAAGGTTTAAGGACAGGTGCTGCGAACAGTTTAGATCTTGTCTTTGGGCAAGAGAATGGACTAAACCTGTTTCCTTTCAATTCTTTCTGATTCTTATATTTTATACCTCCTTTACAGAATGAAGTCAGTTGTTACAAAAAGGTACAGAGAGTAGCAGGGTAAATAAAAACAGTTTTTATCCGAATTATTGTCCTCTATTAATGCAGGTAGAGATTTGCATTATTCTTTTAAAAACAGAAAACCACATTTTTAGTTTCCAGCTGGAATACAAGTTGACAACAAAGAAAATAACAAATTTCACCTCCCTAATGAGACATTGATGATAAATCTTTTCTAACAATTCATTGTATTCTAAAGCTAGCAGGATTTGTACCTATACGCATTTCATGTAGTTCCACAGTAATATAAGGAAGATAAAGCCTAAATTCTTTCTCAAGAAGGACTGATTTTAATTTAAAACCCTTCAGATTGCACCTATTGTGAAATGATTTGTTTCTGATGAATCTGTATTAGGCATTAGCTGCAGGGCATCACTTGTAGATCTGAGCCCTAGCCACTGCAATGTTTGTCTTGAGCCTTGTCTTGACTCCAGGACTACATTTAAAATACTAAACTATGTTAAATGAAATTTAAAGTATGGACCTGCAGTTAAGAAGATTTTTTTGCCATTTACACTATGCACATTAGTCAATAATAAATTTTACTGCCTTTTAACTTTTTATTGGTTGCTTAGTTAGTTAGTTGGTTGGCTGGGGGTTTTTATTTGGTTGGTTTTGGTTTGGCTTAGTTTTTCATTTTTGTTTTTGTTTTTCCCCCAGATGACAGCAACTCGTGGATGATAAAAGTCTTTCTCAATTTGAGAACTGTAAGGAGTTTGTTATCAAAAATTGCTTTTGATTAATTTACTTGCTTTTGATACTTGCTGAAACAGAAAGTTATGAGCTACCTTTCAAATACTGTAAGGGTGGTAGGATAGCTGTGATTGTTTAGGGACATAAGCAAAGCTGAAATTGTTCATGAAAATCAGGGGTTGTAAATTTTAAAATCCAGTGGTAGTGGTGATGACTTTATTATGTAGGCGGGAATTGGAAGCAACTCCCAGTACGTCTGCTTTCTTTCTTGAGTGTTTTGGGTATACTCAATTTCAAATAACACATTTCAGTGTCTTCCATTTTTTAGTTAAGGTATGGATTATGATGATGGTATAGTTTTGGTCTGTGTATTTGATGGATTTGCTTGATGAGTTGTTCAGGAATGATAAGGGGCCTGACCTAAAATCTAATACTGTTAGTAAAAATCTCCTATTTAAAAGGAAATGGAGGTAGGCTCTAAAGAGGGTAGCACGGCTTTCATGAGCAGCTTTTGTTCCAACAAGCTGTTACAACTTTGCTCTTATGTTGTATAACACGGCCGAGTTATGTTTGTGATACTTTGAAGACAAAGAGCATTGGGATCATCTCCAGAATGAAAACTCATATTTTTCAACTGCATGACTTTTATTTCTGCTACTTAACATTTTCCGATAAAAGGAAATTGACACCAATGAGATTTTATTTCTTTGTAGATTTGGGTTTTGTGCCTACGGTAATCATCTGAACCAGTTGCCTAACTAACAACATTTAATTAATTTTGTGTTTCAGTTTTCACAAATGAAGAGGATATACCTTGAAGGTGTTCAGGAAAAACATTTTCTATAGAATTATGTAGCTACTCAGTGCTGTTGTTTTATCCAAAGCAAAAAAGAAAAAAGACATAATTCTCATGTAATATTCATTCAATTTTTAATTAATGCAGTAAACCTAACTGCTGTCTATCTCTAGAAGTTTTATTACTAGCAGCTGTCCTGCTTCACTGGATTACAGATGTATAAGAAAGGTGATTTCTGTCTTCCCCTCAGCAACATTCACAGTCTTTTTTGCCCAACAAGCACTGATTCCTTTCAGGTATTTGCTTTCTCTCCTTTTGTCCCTGAGAATGGAAAAAGTCTTGTGAAAAAGCAATGAGATAATTTGTTTCACTGTTCTTCTCCGTATCTTTCCCCATGACATTTACAATAACCATATTTTACTATTTTTCGTCAGCAGTTCTATAGATCATTTTGTGTATCTTAGTTTAGCTTTTACTTTGTGGTCCCTTTCCTTGCACCAACATTATATATTTAATTTCCTTGCACTGGAAGATGACAGTGTACTCTTTTTGAAACAGTTAATGTATTTTTGCTCATTATTTAGTACCATGGTGAAGAATCTTGGGTGATAGGTAAGCCAGATAATAATAATAAACAGGAAAAGATATACCTTGTAGGACTCATAATTTACATAATTTGAGTATTTGATCTAAGAATTTAGCTAATCATGTTCCTTTTGGGGAAGACCTAATGTTTCTTCTAGGGATAAAGTTAGCAAATTTGGATGCACAAACACTTAGTTATGTTTGATTCAAATGAATATGTAAATCCTAAGCTTAGGTATAAAACCAGTTAGTTTCTCTGTAGAAAAATGACACGTGTTTAAAAGGAAGCTTTGACAAACCTTACCAAGTTTTAACTCCTCTCCCTCACCATCCTGATTTTCACATGTCCAAATGCTTTTCCTTAATGGTGCTCTTTAAAAAAATGCTTTCTACAACACTATTGTACTGTTAGATCATGTTATTGGTTCAATATGCATCAGAAAAATCAATTAAAAGTGCAATTTCATGAATTTTTACGTTTTGAAGCAACCAGCTCATATACCTGTGCCCTGCTTTGCACAACAGGCTTGGAGAAGGCTGAGCCAGTGCCCCAAACGTGACCAAAGTGCAGTGGTCACCCAGCTCAGGAGACTGAGCCGGGCAGCACAGTCAGGACAGACATCTGTCCTCATCACCACCAATTTCACTGCACAAATTGGCTCCTACTGCCCTGTGTCGCTTGCTGACACAGACAGCACCTGTTTTGTTCTTTGATGTGTCTGTACTTGAAAGAATTTTTGCTGTTGGATGTAAGCAACTGTCACAGTAGTTTATGAAAAAACGTGATTTCTTGTAACAGGAAACAAAACAAAAATTCTTCTTTGGAAAATATCTGAATCAGAAGTTGTGGTAATTAATCTCTTTTTTTTAAATTATTTTTTTCTTCTTTAGTGAACTCTTTAATTAATTTAGTAGTGCTTAGCTGATGCTATACTTTGAAAGTATTATTCTAACATTTTCCTGTTCATCTTTGCAATAATTCTGTCTACATTGGGGAAAAGAGTGTGACAGGCAGTAACTGGGGAAAAAAGAGACTGAAGGAGTATGAACTGAGGGAAAGAAAGTTTCAGCTCCCAAATTCTTCTGTGTTCCATTGGTGTATACTCACAAGTTTTTTAACTGAAGCGAGATAATTAATTTTCACCATAAAGCTTCACCACTTTCATCACTTCATCACATTTAAAATACTAATTCCAACATTATATTAAGCCAAAGAACAACCATTTAAAATACTGTACTTTACTGTAGGACATAAATTTCTAGTTTTCTTGACTGTATTATTTATAGTGCTTTGAATTCATTCTGGCATGAGAGGTACTATGGAAATGAAGATGGAATGTTTTCCTTCTGCTATATGCTGTCATCACAGTACACCTACACAGACATGACTGGGGTTGTGGGACGGGCAATAACATCCCTTGAAGTTAAATGATGGAATCAATGTCATGACAAATGAGGTTATGAAAATTAATTATTCTGCATGCTCAATAAAGATTTTCTAAATGTACACACAGTGTGATTTTTTTTAACATAGTGGAATTGTTCTATTTATTAGCAGCTTGAAGATGTTGCCTCCTAGATGTAAATTCTAAACAGGTGACAAATATTTTCAACTCAGTAGGAAGAGGCAGAAGTCAGTACACTGGATTTAGAAAAGAGAAAAATCAGGAAAAATAGAGAAACAAAAGAAATTTTAAAAGAAAGAGACTATACAATATTAGTCACAAAACCTCAGGCTATTTTAAAGTGTTGAAATATTATAGATTCATAGTGGATTTTGAAACAGAAAGTCAACCCAGTCTGAATTGCAGGAGCTTTTCTCAGTCATTTAGTCTCTATTTGTGGCAGTTGAGAGGTACATTTATAATTTTCTCAAACATGTCTAAACTAGAAGGTACTTTACCTGTTACAACTAGACAAGAATAAGTTCACTGGCCATGAATGGGATTACCTTTGGGGTGAAATGTGATAATGTAAGCAAATGAAGCAATGCTCCTTAGGTTTCTCTAATACCAGAATAGAGACGATTGTAGCTTGCATCACAAACTACAGAGAGAATTTTGCTAGAAGTGATTTTACTATACAGGATACAATTTGGTGAAATCATAAAAAGGAGGTGTCACTCTTTTCTTAATGAGAGGTTTTAAGTGCAAATGAAGCTACGTTGTCAAGGAAAATATAAACACCTGCAGGAGATATATTCCTGACAACCCTCAATTCAAAGGCCAGCCAGCTTGACCTAATGTAGCTTCTCATGTAATCTGTAAAAAAAGTAAAATTCACACTAATTTACAAAAAATATGTAAATTTTTGCTTGCAGCAATGGGCAATTCACTTGATAATTCCATATTTCATAAAAGAGATCTAGCTATGTGCTCTTTGTACATGACTATTCCAGTCAAATAAAGTTTGTCATTGTTTAATCCCAATTGTTTTTTTCTGGTTGCTAATAATAAGGTTATTGTTAATAAATACTTCAGAAATTAAGATCCTGATCTCTCACATGACGAGTATCACTCATGTCTGAGCATTAATGATACTTTTGAAACATAAGGTCCCTCAAAAATTCTGTCATTCAGAATCTTCATTGTGGCCATTTATTTGTTTATCCTCTGGACTACAACTTGAATTTGTGGATTCATATTGCCTGCACTGCTGTTGTAGTCCTCAGTTATTTCATGGCTACTTATTGTTAACATTGTAACCTTTAAAAGTTTTTTAAAAAACCCGTCCTAAATTCTGGGAAACAACCTACCCAGCTGAATGAGGACACTTACCTCAAGCAAGTGTAAATAAATAAATTAAAGTATTAGTTTATTTAATCCTCTTGTATTTTTTGTAGTACTAAGGTCCGTATTCTGAAAAGGGAAATGACCTTTTATTTTTAAAGACAATAATATTTTTTCAAGAAAATATGATTTCTGAAATAAATGTCGAAGGTATAATAATTTTCTTCTGTTAATCACTTATTTAGGGAGAACCCAAAAGTGAGGGTGAAGTAACATCATCAGCAACACTTCACCTCTACACAACAGTTTGAAATTTCCTCTACAGTAACTGTTTACTGGTTTTCTTGAAGGTCAGTCCCATTTCTTCCTATTGCTCCACAATGGGAACTACTGTACACAACCATAGGATAACAATGGTCTCTATTCTCCCAGCAGTTACCAGGGAGACTGAGCTAGTTAAGAATCATGCACATTAAAAGCACTTCCAGTTAGGGATTGGAAAAAATTTATTCCTGAATAAGAAAAATAATAATCCTGTTTATCTTCATACAAATTTGGGTTTGCCTCACTAAAACTGAATCAGTTTTCACTCTGGAAGTTTACGTGTATTCCTAACTACCCAGCTTTTCTACTGGTATGATACTTGTGCCAAAAATTTTGGAAAATTAAATGAACGTCAGATAAGTATCATGGCCGAACAAAGCCTTTGAGCTAAAAGTCTGTGACAGCTTCTGATCCTGGTCATACTAAACAGAATGACTAAAACTCCATTAACTTCAGTGATGTAAGTTAGAGCTCTAAGAACACATCTAGAAAACCAATGTATTTGTTGATTATGATTATGGCTTTGGGTTTAAATTCACGGAAGATTTGTGTACTTTTCTTAACTGGATATTTATTCAAGTGGATTGTTGAATATCATCACATACTTTGAGTGGCAGCTGTTCAAAGAACAAGGTTAGAAAGTTTAACTTGATATAATTTTAGTATGAATTCTAGTACATTTTGCAATGTTCCCCTCTTCATTCTATAACCTAATAAAACTGCATGATTCAAAGTTTTTTACAACAAGCTAGTATCTTCTAAACACCTAGTCCTGTGAAATAACTCACCTAGTTGATCAGAGGAAGCCAGCTGGTTGAATTTACCTGGGCTTCAGCAAAGTTTTCTGTGCTGTCTCTCATTATATCCTCCTGGACAAAATTCCCAGCCCACAGCTGGATAAATACATCATGCCATGGGTGAGCAGCTGGCACAGGTGTGGGGCACAAAGGGTTACAGTTAATGGGGATGACATCAGACTGGTGACCTGTCACTACTGGAGTTCCACAGGGCTCAGTCTTCAGCCCTGTGTTCTTCAACATCTTCACAAACTTGGACTCAGGACTGGAAGGGATACTGAGCACATTGGCAGATGATATAAAAATGGGAGGAGCTTCTGGCTTCCTCAAAGGGAGAAAGAACCTGTGAAACTCCTCAGGAAATGAGAGAGCTGGGCAATCACAAACTATGTGAAGTTTAGCAAGGGCAAGTGAAAGATTCTTGCACCTGGCAACTCCGATTGTGTGTATAGACTGGGAAAGGAGAGGCTGAAGAGCAGAGCTGGGGAAAGGGACCTAGGGCTCTGGGTCAACGATGAGTTGAACATGAGCCAGCAGTGCCCTGGCAGCCAGGAGGACCAGCCCTGTCCTGGGGGGCATCAGGCACAGCCTCGCCAGTCAGGCAAGGGAGGGGATTGTCCCACTCTACTCTGCACTGGGGTGGCCTCACCTTGAGTGCTGGGGGCAGCTTTGGGTGCCACAACACAAAGAAGGTACTAAACCATTAGAGAGTGTCCAAATGAGGGCAATGAGAATGGTGAAAAGTCTGGAGGGGAAGCCTTGTGAGGAGTGGCTGAAGTCACTCCGTCTGTTCAGCCTGGAGGAGACTGAGGGGAGACCTCACTGCGGTTACAACTTCCTCACAAGGGGAAGAGCAGGGTCAGGCACTGATCTCTGCTGTGGTCAGTGACAGGACCCAATGGAACAGCATGAAGGTTGTCAGGGATGGTTTAGTTTGGAAACCAGAAAGAGGTTCTACATTTTTACACCCAGAGAAAGGTTGGGTACTGGAGGGGGCTCCCCAGGGATGTGGTCACAGCACCAAGCCTGGACAATGCTCTCTGGCGTATGGTGTGAATCTTGAGGTGTCCTGTGCAGAGTCAGGAGTTGAACTCGATGATTCTGGCGGGTCCCTTCCAACTCAGAACATTCTGTGATCCTGTGAAATAATGTTGAGAAATGGATAACCTTTCTGTTTATATTTACATGCATCAAAATCTGTCATGCAAATAAGCAAATAATATTGTTTCTGAAGATTCTGTAACTGAACCTATGGTTCCATGAAGGAAATAATTACCAAGAATAAGATCATTCTATTTATTAGCTTCATGAAAATTTAGAAGGCAGTTAGTAAGTGGTTTTTTATTGTATTTAATGATGCATACAGTAAAAAGAGCTTCACCTTGACAATTGAAAGGAGAAATTATCTTGAGATACTTGCATGCTGAAATCTTGAAGACAATAACCTCATCACCTGATTAGAGCATTAGCTTTCTAATCAGACAAGATTAGGTGGAGTTCAGTGTTGAAGTTCCTTGTGATGGTTGCAAAAGTTTGTAATTTGCTTTAAGTGAAAATTGCTGAAGAAATATGAAGAGGTGCCATACCTACGTAATCACACAGAACATAACTACTTCTGCTCATATAATTGGCAACATAATTGTTGATACTGATAGAAGCAGAATGGAGTCAATATTTTCTGAACTGCAAAATTTCTTCATAGAATTTCTTTTTTAAATGTAGCTGGCACATATGAGTACAAAGAAACAAAACTTGCAGGAAGTAGTATGGACCAGTAAAAATTTATCTTTGGTCTAGACTGAAGGTCATGAGAAACATACTAAAAATGTTTTAGCCAAGTAATTTTCTGATGTTCTGATTAAAAAAGTAGGACAATTCTCTTTTCAAGTTTGAAGGCGGAGCCTGCTTTATATTCAGTGTATATCTCGCAATTTTTAGGCAGAAGAATATCAGTGCTGGCTACAATAATATTAAACCAAAGTGGCACAAGACTAACCTGTTGTCACCCTTAACTATGAAAAGAATACTGTAACATCTCATTATCAGTTATTCTTCTGAAAAATAATTTCGATTATGAAGTGTTGTGACTTTTTGGAGGGAATACAGTGTTCTTTGGAGGATTGGTTGAAATGCTTTGTGTCTATATTTTTTGCTGTAGAGCAGAGACGCCAGTGAATTTAATCTGATGGATTTTACCAATTAGTGGACAAGCTGTATGAGAAAACTAAAACATACACTCTATGATTGGTTGCTGGAGAATTATATATTTATCTTACTAGCTTTTTTAGTTAATAAGTAAGTTGATTCACAATGCAGTCGCAAATACATCTCGTGAATGCCAGATTATATACTGAAGCAGTGGAAACATAGAGGACTTCTGGGTGTGTTTACAACATAACTCTTGCAGGTAAGATATGCAGTGAAGTGAAAGGAGATCCAAAATCAATCATATACACTTTTTAATTCCTGCTACCCAATATGTCATATTTTTGCAAGCATATTTGTAAAATCAGTATTATTATTTCCTTTATTCTGATGTATTTAGGCCACAGACTAGCATTCTTTCAGTATTCTTCCCTTCATTATAATGGCATCATTGTCAATTATAATCACAAGTTAAATCCTACTATTTTGAACAACAGCAGACTGCTTTTCTAAGTACTCTTCTGTGGGTGCAGGACACTCATTGTCCATTCCACTCCTCCTCAGACATCATCTCAGTAATGTTTCTTTCATCTTCATTCATAAAGATGCAAATCTTGGACTTTTCATAAACAGCACGAAGCGTACACCAGCAGTGAGAAAGAGGCTGCAAAAATTTGATGGGGTGGAAATTATGCTGATCTCCTCCTTGGTTCTGAAAAAAAATCTGCCATGAACTTCACTGCATAATTTTGGTGTTCTACAGTTGGAAAGATGAGAAGCTTCTGTGATAACAGACTTCTATGCTTTGCTTGTGTAGATATGTTTGCTTGTTTGTTTCTGTAGGATCTGCTGGGCTATATGATAGAATATATTTAGGAGTGAAATCTTTTGACAGGTTGAACAGAGGCAGACTGGTAAAGCTCAAGAGCCCGTGAGAGATTCAGTTCACTAATTTTAATCACATTTGGCTAACTGTGCTCTGTATCCTAAACTGTGATATTTATGTGGAATTATGTTAGTGATTTATACCACAAAAGATAATGTCAGTTTACCTTTGTGTTTGAGATCTACATGTGATAAGGAGGAGTTAATTCCTATGATTATAGCAATAAACTCGGAGAATAAGACTGCTTTTTGCCTTTGTCCACCTGAGAATTACATCGACTATCTGATTATTGCACATGTTGAGATGGCTTATAGCTATCATAGTGAATCATCCTTTCATGTGGGAGAAAGAAAATGAAAATTTAAAGTATGGAAGTGATGGTCATCTCCCATTTTAAAAATATTTACCATTTGTGTTTGCTGTTTGCCAAATACAGTCATTTGGAGCAGTAGTTGTTGCACAGAAATCAATAGAGGCCTTTCATTTCATAGCTATAAGTTCTAAGAAAGGCAAAATGTTTGAGCAGACCACAAAGTGCTCCTGAAGAACATTCATGACATGTGGAGTATTTTGAAATGATTATATTGGTTTTCTGTTCATAATCCTTGTTGTTCCCAGATCTTACTTAGTGTTACAGTACCTTTTCCTTTTCTCTGTCCTGTTTTCCCCTCTCCTGCAGCTACTGCTGCAGTGTTTGCATGCAGTGGTGCATGATTTCTTGTTATGACCCAGCTGAGCAAGGTTGAGAATTGACACACAATGGGTCAGGAATCAATGGTTTTGTAAAGCCAGTGTGTGTATCTGTGTTTTCAGGGTGGTAAATCAGAGCTTGTGCTTTGCACTGGGAGTGTGATCGATGTGTTCTGGTATGACAACATAGGGTTACATATGAGAACAGTGCCTGCCAAGCTTCTGTGCCTTGGGCCTTCACCATTTACTTTGCAGATTCAAGATAAATTTCTCTCACAAATTATTGCTCATTGCTCTTCAGTGTACAAATACATACATCATCCAACATGCAATATATACATGCATTCAGTTTTCTGAGAACTAGAGCTGGAGTTTTGCCAGGTCTATGTACTTCCACAAAAGGTCTTGGGTAGTATCTTTAAGTCAGTTTATAAGAAAGTTACTGACTTGCACAAGAAGAAATGAATCCTTTATAGGAGCTTCTTACAGTGTCCTTTATTGAGCTTGAAAAGAAATGCTTTAAAAAAAAATCTTTATTAATATTTTCAAGCACAGAATCATAAAATCATCCATGTTGGAAGAGATCTTCAAGATCTTCAAGTTGAACAGCACTACCGTAATTACCTCTGAACCATATCCCAAAGTGCCACATCCAGACACCTTTTGAATGCTTCCAAAATGGTGATTTCACCACCTTCCTGGGCAACTCATTCCAATACTGTTAGCGTAGAAACACACAATCATGGGATGATTGTATATAGGTGCTTTTATTGAGAGCGCTCTCTGGGGACCAGGGGTTCAGACCCAAATCATGGTCCCACCATGGATTCGGAGTGGATACATCTTTATACCCTTCCTTACATAACTGTTATACAATCATATGTTAATCATTAACTTAATATTGTTCTATTATATATACTGTTTTATATAAGCATGAGTTTAAGCCCCCCTCCCCACAATGTTTCTCATGATTGTTATTCCTTTCTCATTATTCTTGTTGTGATCAATTATGTTTATTAAGCAATCATTGCATTATCTACCATACAGATGGGTACACAGGTGCAGGTTCACCCTGTGCAGGTTCACCCTGTTCACTGCCTTTAGCAAAGACAATGCCCACTCCTGTTCCCAAGTTACTATTTTGATTACCACGATTTTGGAAACATTTTAACCCTAGACTATCTAACCTCTACCTAACCTCTCTTTCAGTTAAAAAGATATTTTTAATACCTAATTGGAACCTCAAAATATTAACCTTGGAAAGTAGTATTTAAAAATATTCATAAAATATGCTTAAATCCAAAAATCAAAAGAAACTGTGGCTAAGAGCACTTGGAATGATGTGAGGTATCCTGGACTACCCACTGAATAGGAGAGTGCATCTGCAACAAAATCTGTGGGAGGTTCTGAGAAGGGGATGTAAATTGAAGGTACAACAAACATTAGCCCTGAATTTGAAATCATACTTTTAGAAGCGCATCACCATTTCTTTAGTACTTGGACTGTGTTGTGGTCTCTGTAAAGCTGTCAGTTTTCTGTAGATGTTCCTGAGATGTACCCAGCCATTTTCAGAACTGAACCTTTATTCTTGTTAAACACTTATTGAGGTACACTGGTAGAAATGAAGGGAGTCCATGCACAAATGAATCTCTGAGACTTGTACAAGTACAAATGAAATTGTTTTCAAAGAATACATCTGAAGACAAAAGCAGTTTCAAAGTTATTATTTGAAAAATTTAAATAATTAACCAAATCATCTTTGAATTTTTGTGTAATAATTTTGAAAGATTCTGCCTTTGTCATGTATCCCAGTGGGAGAAGCATTCCAGGAGTCCCATGTTCTCCATTTTTCTGTCAAAATGGGAGTATCCTATTTTATTGCTAATTATACTTATTTGTTACATGGTAGCAAAGACACTTGGTTTTGGTTTTTAAGTGGTTTACTTTTCCTCATAATTAAATGGTGATTAAAATACACTTTATATTATGTCTATATATAACTTATATATGTTTCTTTTAAAGTGTGGCATTTATGTTAAGGGTAGGAGAAGCTCATAAAATAATGTCAACCTGCTTTGATAGGGTCATTCCTCTAGTCAATTCCTTTGGTATCAAAAGGCCAAAAATTGTTCAAAAGTCACACTGTAAAAAGGCATTTACATAGTATACTATAGGTTATTTGAGAACTTATGAAAGGCGTATGTATCTTTGCTGTTTTGTCGGTGGGCTCCTCCGGGCCACCGAATCCAGCCCTCAGTAGCTCCTTGTCCCAGGAGCTCTGGTCCTGGGCTGATCGGTGGCTGCTGTTGCCGGTAGATACAGACGGACCAGTTGCGTTTATATCAGTGTTCTTTTATTCTCCCTCACGGAGGGAAAAGGGTCATGCATAGAACAAGTTGTGAGGGGGGGAACCTGGAAAGACTGGTCCAGCCCGTCTCTTGCCCAGGTCTTTTATGCCCTCTGTCGGGGGAGGGCAAGGCGAGAGACAAGCCAATAGGCAAGTGACTGGCCAGTGACATCTGGCCAGTCCTGGGTGAACAGGGGAGGAACAGGTGGAAAGTAGAGTTGTGAGTGGTCAGACCACCAGTGGATTCTCAGTGGCCTGCCCACTGCTACAGGCGTACAAGAAATAGACTTTATTATTATTCTCTTAGAAAATACAGCTTACTAGTACAATGTAGGAAACTTCTTGACATTCTCAGTTGGTTTACATGGATAGATATTTTCCCATGAACAACTGATTTTTCTGTATGTGGAACTAGTTCGCAAACATTAGAAACTAATTAAGGTATCTATTAGATAATTTACTCATTTTCATTTATTGCTACATTTATACATTTTTCAACATTCTGCATGTGCTAGATACAAGATTTTTAGTTTATCCATTCTCCTTCCCCTTTTGCAGTAAGGCATTGTGTTTATTTCAGACAAGATACTATTCTATTGAAATCCCAATAAAGATATACGCACTTGGCTAGTAGACTAAGATTTTTAGGCATTGATAACCTCTGATTCAGTTACACCATAGTGGAGACAATCTACTAAATTTTAGTTGATACGGTGTTTGTTGACACCTGTAGACCAGGAGCTGGCAGTGCAGAGGAAGGAGGTATGTCAGTTTTCCCACTCACCATTCTGACAGCTAGGCAGATCACAAAGAAAAGGTGTGTGGGTATCCAAGGAAAGAACTGATCCTGATTTGGACAACTGTGCCTGGATCCACCAACAATTTCCTACATGAGCTTGTCACCAGGGATGACATTTGTAATACTTGTGAGAGTTTCTAATTAAGGTCCTAAGTCCACTGCTGTGAGGGGAGTTAAATGAGTGCTTGGCTGGAGATAGCTAGATGGGGACAAGAATTTAGTACATTTAGTTTTCTATTGCTCTTCTCATGACTCATATGGCCCTCAGAAAATCTGACTCCTTGCCTAATACAGTCCTGTAAGAGGAACTCTGGAGGCCTTGAGGACTGCTAGACATCCAAGCCCTCATGTTCTTACCACTTCTTCACATCCGCAGGCCACGACTTTCAGGGGACTGTGTAAAAGCTGGTGTCTAGCAGTCCACAAAGCAGCTATTTCAAACCTGAGGAGCTACAGTGCTGGCACAAAGTAGTACAGCCTAACCTACCTGACGTGTGATTATTGTGTGGCTGAACTGTTCCTAGGTAGAGGTCTCTCCACTGCTGGGAAAATTCCCAGGCAATGGTATGGAGATACTAGCTTGAAGTTGGGCATCTTCATATACACTGACAAATACCAAGCTCAGGAAACTCAAGGCTAATATTGCGTTTACAAAGAATACAAGGATTCATCTTACCTCCCAATTCAATGGTAAGCTGTATGAGATAATCAGCAAGGAGCTGAACTTGTTCTTCTGACAGTTTAAAACCATGTGGATTTGTAACATAGGGAACCGACACCAAGGAATCCAAGGATGTAAGCAGTAAGGTATTGTCAAGCCACCACAATTCCCACTGTCATTGTTTTCACTGTCAGAGAGATTGGCTAGTTTAGAACAAGTCACTGCTCTACCAAGACTCTAGATTTAATGCACTTTCTCAAATACCTGTTATGGCATCTCAAGAGCAATCCTATTCAAGAGAGTGAATTCTGGCAAGAAGATCTTCTGCAGCAGATAACTGCAGGCCAGTCAGAACAGTCAAAGGAGCAGGCCACTCTAAGTCCAGTCTATGAATTCCTATGAAATATATGTCAGATGACCTGACAAAATCCACAGGGCTCAAATATCAAATCTATTTCCCAGAATGAATTGAAAACTGCTTTTCTGAAATGCTGTACTTTTCTGAAAGCAAGTACTTTCAAGGATAATAAAAATTCTGTTTCACAAATAAAATTCTGAGAGCTTAGAAAAGAATTTGCCTATTTAAAGCAGAACATGAAAAAAAAAAAAAGGTTGGCTACAAGGGCAAATATCTTTTATTAAAAGATTAAAACACATTCAGAGGTGTTAGGCAAGAGGGCTATTATATAATTTTTTTAATAAAAGGAACAAGTTCATAAACCCACTAACTTTCCTTCAGAGTTTTCCCAGAACTGCAGAGTTCTTGCTAAGCAAAAGGACAAAGCCCATTAAGCCAGCAGAAAGGAAGTCTTGGCTGGGTTTCTTGACAGAGATACAAAGTTTGACTGAAGAGCAGTTTGTGACTCCAGAAAAAAACTAACTGAAACTGAGCTAGAGAGTTTAAGTTGGCTTGACTTCAGTGGAGAGATTCTGCACTTTTGAGTGGAAAGGCTGGGGCCGTAAGTTGAAGCATAGAATATTACCCCAGTATTTGCCATCTGATCTAGACCCTGCCTAATTACCTTATACAGGGAAAACAAAAAAGCTTTAGTGACTGGATGACTAAAATAAATCAAGATACATTATGGATGGTATCTCCTACCCACAAGTATTGCAATACAACATAAAAATAATTATGAATTTCTGGACTTTTACATAGCACCAAGAAGGCAATTATATTATTTTTATGTGACAGGAAGAAATGAAAATGCCTTTGTGTTTTGCTGTGGTAGTCAGATTGTTATTTAAAAAATGTGCTGCTAGATTGCTGGACAATCATTGCAATAAAGCCAGATAAGTTGAGAATTATTACAGACTTGAGTATGGTCCTTAAATTTGAGCATTACATGATGAAAATTGCTCAGGGAGAGATTTTAAACTCTGTATGCCAACAAAAAGTTTTGACAGCATTGGTTGTATATTAAAAAAAAATTAAAAATCACAGAAATACAGCTGTTTTCTTTGCTATATTTCTATTTATGTGGCTTTCCTTCAGTATATCCTGAGTGGTAAGGCATGTTGATCTGGGTTTTTCAGAGAGAAAGTAAGTGTTAGTGTGTTCTTAATTTGGGATGAATTTGGTGACAGTAGTGGGCTCTATAATGCTGCGGGAGGTATAAAAGAAAAGAACTTGTCGATGAAGAGGAGTAAATGCCAGACAGGATGGAATGAGATTAATTTGAGACTTGATTAGTAACAAAGGCACAAGAGAAAGGTGAAGTGTACTGTACATGTGCAAAATGAGAGGTTGTGAAAGCTTCACTGTGCCTAATAGCATATTTCAGTTAATTAATGCTTTATTTGCTAAAACTAAATGTTTCCCTCAAAATTCCTTGGACGGGCATTGCAAAACGAAGTGAAGCTGGTGAAGAAGAGAAATGCTGGAAGAAATAATGTTTTAAAAATGAACATCAGGAGTGTATTCTGAATCTGCTTCTAAATGAATCCTACTCTCTTAATCACATGCTTTCTGGAACTCCTCTTTTTAACATTGTCTAATTGTGTTTGTAGAACATTGAAAAAACATTTTTAAAAGGCTGAAACAGGAAAACTGACACTGTTAGGTTTTCAAGTAAGCTCTTGGATCCAAGGTCATCAGAAATTCTGTTATATTCGTGTAAGGCACAATCTACATTTTAGAAAATGATAACACCATTACATAATTGATTGTTAAATCTGAAAAGCAAGCACAGACAGAAACTCGTGAGGGATATTTTTGACAAATGACAAAGAGTGAAACAAGGAGCTGCTTGAACAGGAATTCTGAAGGTAATATAACTCAAAGACACACAAGTTTTTAGTGCAAAATATGAAAATATTAAAGGAAAACAACATAATGATGCAATAGGAAGGTCTTTAGAGAGAAATTGGAGGTAGTTGCGCAACAGAAACTTTTCCAAGCAGCTGGAGGCAGAGAAATATACTAGGGTTAATGAGATAGAATTGCTTACTAAAATGGCATTCTGTGCAAAGTAGCATTCACATTTCCCAATTCCCAGGAAATTGTTGTAAGTCTGTGTTACAGTCACAAACCACTTCCGTTCCATCAGATTTAGACAGACAAGTCAGAAATTTTCTGTAACAATGAAAGATTCAGGTTTATTGGTCTGATTTCTCTAAGGGATTCTTATCTCTTCTGACAATTAAACTTGGAAAACTACTGGATCACTGAAATAAAGGATTCTCTGTTCGCAAGATGTGTTGTGATTTGTTTGTTAGAATTTATGTTTACACTCTTCTGAAAAGGATTCAGGAGATCAGTGTGACTTACAAGTTTCTGTATTAGAAAAGTACTTTTAGGATTACCACTAGGATACATTTACAGCAGTGAGCCATCCTCAAAACAGGAATAATTATAATTTTCAGAGTCTTGTTTAGAAGATTCTCTGAACATCAGAGTCATACTTTTAACACCCAATTTTGCCTTTCTTTACAGTATCTACACTTACATGTGCACATGGCAGTACACATATAAGAGTAGTATCTGTGTGTATATATACATATATACATATATGTATATTACAGTATCTACAAATACATCTACAGATATATCTGACATTACTGAGATAAGCAGTAGGCAGCAGGATGTATTGTGTCTTACTTCTCTCTTTTTTTTAAAGATGAAATTTTCCATTTATTTGAATGGGTTCTACACCATGGTGAAGAAAATTCAGTGGAAGAACATGGAGTTTTTTCTGGGCTCTAAAGTACTAACTGCAAATACTCTATTCACTTTTCCTCTCAACAGCAGTGTTTGAATGTCAGACCTTTCTCCTTTTCAAGTCTGCACTTCAGAAGTGTCAGCTTCATGTTCCTCCTTAGTTTTTAAACTGTGTATTAGAAAATGCAAGTGTTCTTGAAAAACGTTGTTCCTTGCCTGGTGTCCTTCCTGTGGATACCATGACACTGACAGCAGGGTGGGGAAGCATTTCTGTGCTTTGAATACAATAGGTGCATCCTGCAGATTTTCATGGTTAAACTGCTTACGAAAATAGCACAATGCATAGGGAGCAGCAACAGAAGTAATGTTTCTACAGAAGGGGCATCAACTGCTGCTTTTTATTTATCAAAACCATGGTGTGTTATAGTACCAATGTATCTATATGTATCACACACTCTCCTGACGTTTTGTAAATTAAATGTTTATAAATTTAAAACCTTTAAGTATGTCAACCTTTATCTAAATGTTAAGCAGCCTACCACATCCACATCAGTCATGCACAAAGGCAACATTTTAATATGCGGTACGCAGGAGAATTTTTCAGTGAAATTTCTGCTTTCAGACACTGCTGTCATCTCCAGACAATGGAATGCCATACTGTTCATCACCACTGACCAGCCTGGGCATTTGGAAGTCATTTGTGATGGGAGAGGAAGGCAGTTTCATCACCAGAGTTAATAATGAAAGAGTTAAAATGTAGTCTTGATAGATAGTCCTGTAAAGAAGAAAACTGAAAAGTATTTACTGACCTTGCTTGATACTAATAGGCTATTCTATAGGATTGTATCTAAGGTAAATACTCAGATTTTGTAGACAAAATTCTTTTAGGGAAGAAAATAGGATTTTAAAGAAGAATGTTGAAAAACATTTTATTCCTTTTGTTATTTCATTTCAAATACATACTTGATTTTCTTTTAAATTTTAACCTAATTTATTGCTTCCTTGAGAGTCAAAAAATGACTGGAAGTTGTTTCTTTCCACCAGTTGTAATGAAGGCAAAGTACCTTTCTTAGGGAACCAAAGTGCTTGCCTTCAGGTGCTTGCCTGAAGCTATGTTCTTTTTTTACAGGTGAGCAGAGGAAAGAATGGTTCAGGAGACTCCTCTGCCTCAGGCAGCTCATGAAAACACCAAGAAGAATTGCAGCCTTTTTGTGGATGGGGTTGGAAGAGCCTATTTTGCATTCCTGCCCTCTCCAGTGGAATGGTACAGAAACTATGTTTTAACAGATTAATTCTCAGTGTTAGCTTGGGACTATATCAATACTTGATCTATGCTACTAAAGAATTAGCATGTATGTAGAAATTGCATTATTTTTAAGTACAATTCTTCATTTCTGACTAGAATAATAAAGATTTCGTTATTAAGTTGAAGTCTGAACAAGAGAATATGGACTTTAAATACTTGATGCAGCTGTAGGATGTGTAACTAAAGATATAGTTAAAAATAAATTATTTTAGGAGTAACAGGAAAATTCTGCTAGTTGTTTCAATCTGCTAGTTTATATGAGTTCTAATAAATAAAGTAATTTTCAAATTTTAACACATCTCTTTTAAATACCTTAGTGCAAAATTGAAAACTAGGGATTCACCAGAACAAAAATACCTTCAAGAATGATACTACCAGCAGAAAATGTCATATTTTGTTGTGGAAATTTGACAAACACAACTTTGAAATATACACTTGAGATTGGGATCAGATTTTCAGAAGAAGAGTCATGCGCAACTTGGGCGTTTGAATTTTGGAGAACAAAAATGTCTATACCATAATGTTGCTAGTATTAACAAAGTACTGCTGTGGTTCAGTGGAAACTGATGCATGTGTTTGAGCCCATGTACTTTAAATTACTCATGATAGACTGTATTTATTTTTCTTTGCTGGATTAAAGCCGGTACTAGAAACAGCAATCAGAAGAGAGTTTTTGCAGAGTCACGTTCTTAGATAAGAATGCAAGAGTTTCCTGCAGCAAAATTGTGAAGAACAGAGGAAGGAGAGCTGTAAAAGACAAGAGGGAGGTTGTTTTGAGTTTACAGCAAGAGCAGTTGCTGTCATATCAATATCCACCATCAATAGCTATAAGCATTTGCAGTGGAAAATATTAAGTTACTGAAAATCAGAAAAAAAGTTCGGAACAAGAGATTACAACAATAAGCAAAACTACTTTCTATGAGAAAACACTGTATAGATGATAAGTTAATGGAAAAATAATTTAATTATAGACATTACATCTTTTGTATTGCATTCATAACTGAAGCATTTGCTCCTCCTCTTCCTCTTCTTTTCTTTTACTGTTATGTTCCTTACTGCTTTGCTTCTTCTTTTTCTTCCTATTGAACATAAATATTATTTTCTAATATGTGATTGCTTTAGCATAACATGCTCCACATATCATCTTAGTAATATATAATTTACTAAAGCTTTATAAGCATCTTTATTGTAAAGAGAAGGAGTAAAATATATATATTGAGAGATGGATAGGTATATTGGAGATTAATGTAAGATTTAGAAATGATTAAGCTCTGAAGAGTCTAGATGGAAAGAATGCTCTCAGTTTGCTGGGGTATGGCTGGTTTCCAGAGGAAAAGAAACCGTGGGTCCTGAAACTAGAGAGCTACTACTATATCCTTCCACTTCAAAATAAAAGAGAAAATATAGAATGCTTTTATGAGGTTAAGTGTTATGTTTCCTGCAGACTTGAAGCAGAGAGGTATACCTGGATGAAGGGAACAGTGACAAAAATTGCAGAGCTTCAAAGAGGCACCACGGCCTGTGTTTTTCCTGTGATTGCAGCTACTCTGTGCTTCCACAGCCTGTGCACAGAGGATTGCAAGGAAATGGCACTCTCCTCTCTCCTAAAAGCTAGTTGTAAACCAGAATAGAAATGGCTCTATTCCTGCCACTCTGCCTTCTCCATGGAGAGTGAGATTTTTCCAAGCACTTCAGGCAATATGAGAGCAATCACAGAATTTGAAAGAGGACAAAGAAAGAATTGTAAAGAGGAGTGAGAATAGCTTTAAGAACACTGAAAAATGAATGCAAATAATCTACATTGACCTGTAGTACAAAATAAAGTGATTCAACTGCTTCAACAATGTATTTTTCACTTCTGAATTGGGGTCTGAAGAGAGTGTCTTTTTGATGTTTTTTACTTCAGTAATGTAGAGCTTTGAGGACCAAAACAAAGCAATGCGTGTAACATCAGTGAAAACATTACGGTTAAAGAGATACGCAAACATTTTATTTTATTGTGAAATAGCTCATTCTAAGCACTTGACTTAGGATAACAAAATCCTCAGCAATGATTCAAGAAGCTGCTCTGCCTGCTGGATTTGCAAGCTTGTTTCAGTACTCACACTGGAGATCTTTGGTGCGTAAGGGACCTGACTGTCAGGGGTAACTGACACAGATGCAAAGGGTAGGAGTCAGCTCAGGTCCTGATGATTATTCACTGAAAACAGCACTCTGAATGGTTCATGCTGAAGATCTCATTCTATATGAAGACAATGAAGTGATCAGGAACACCCATGAGGCTTTCACAGGTGGGAACACAGATCCTGAGAGCAATTTCTAACAATACACACCCCTAGCACTCTGCAATGCAAAGTAAACACTCTCAAGCTTAACTGGAGACAATATTTTATTGTTAGGTTTTCCTACTTGAATTGTCTTTCATTGTAGCTAGAGTGAAATTATTTTTCCAAAATGCAAGGATTATGGCACTGTTATTATCTTTTACAAATTGTTTGACAAAGCAGTTACAAAGACAGCATGGAAAGAAATGTGTATTCCTTTCTTCCACAGGGAGCAGGGAAGATAATCTAGAATTGGCTGGTGGAAACTTTATTTTTTTCTTTGTTATCTTTATAAAAGCCATATCAGACCAGAACTTCAATTAGTGCCGATTGGTTTAGTTCCACTGAAATCAATGACATTACACAAAACCTCAGCCTCTGTATATAGATATTGCCAAAGAGTCTGCCATGTTGCTTAGTTGTTTGATGTTGTTTGCTTTTGATGAATGATACACATCATTTACTCTCTTCCCCTGCCCCCTTGGTGGTAAGCAATGAACCTACACAGCCGGAAGGCACAGGCAGTGAGAGATCAGGGTTGGGAGTCAGAACCTGACCAAGTGATTGTTCCACAGTGTTTATTGCCTTTTTTGGAGTTTCTTGGGTCCTCTTTCGTCAGTCTCAATTTGAGGTAATAAACCTCTGAGGAATAGTTTATCAGATTTTGTTTATTTGTTTCAGAAGTTTTTCTTGTGGTAGGGTTTTTTTTTATTTAATAAGTTACCTTAATAGTCATGTACTCTATAACAAACGTGCATTGGTTTACTTAGTAGAATCAATGGTTAGCTGCTATTGTATTCTGCCTGAGTTTGCTAAATCATTCTGTAACTTGATATAAAACTACTAATTTTAAACAGCACAACATAAAATTATGACCTATGGTAGAGTACTAAGACATCCTAATAAAAAATTAAAAGCTGACACTAATGAATTTTATCCTGTTTAACTGTTAGCTTGCTTATTACCTATGTGTCCTAGTTTGAGGACAGGTGTCTGCTAAGGAAGGTAGGAGCCTCCCTTGGAATAGGAAATGTAATCCCCTTCCCTCCGAATTAGTATAATTTTGAAATTAAAGGGGCTTTCAGGCAATGTTGTGGGAAAAGGAATAACAGTTCTTTACTAATATATATATATATATATATATATAT
>VZTJ01002351.1:180107-290863 GCA_013397795.1 Orthonyx spaldingii | reverse complement strand
GACTGGTCTTTCTATTGTTTCTCCTAAGCACCCAGTCGTTATGGTGTCTTAGCAACGTATGGGCAAAAATTCCCTAAGATAAGAGAAACAAAAAAAGGGATTCCAAACCTCAACACTATGGTAAAAAAATTAGGGAGATACAAGATATACACAACTTTAAACTCAGTATTTTTTCTTCTTCCTTCTCTCCTGTGTCTGTCTTGCAGAAGAAAAAGGATTGAAAGGAGTTGCTACAGTAATACAAGTATCTCAGTTAGAAACTTCCAAAGTTACAGCACAAGCAGGAAAAGACTTTGAATGAACTTACTGTTCTGCTAGTTTTCTCCTAAGCAGAGACAATTTTATTAGGATATATCAAGATGAAGGATGGAAGAATCTGAATCTTACCTAGTTTCAAACCAAAGACTTCATAGAATTAATTAATCTTGAAGACACTTAAGATAGTGATCTTAAACCACCTATTAAAGCATGACTATTCCAACATATAAACGTTTTTCACATGAGATAAATAAAGAGGAAATAAGCAGCAACTAACTCACTGAGATAATAGGTGGATGAAGCAGTTATTGATGTAAAATGAATCACACAGGAGAGTTTCAGAAGCAGAACTTGGAAATGGGCTTGTCTTCACATACTTGGTGATTTATTTGAATGTTCAACTGATCTTTAGACCTTCTGAAAGAAAAAGGGAATTGGTTTTTTCATTAAAGATATGACCTTAAGAAGTTATGAAAATAAACATTTTTGTTGTTCACTTATGCTAGATTGAGAATAAACTGAATATTTCAAAGAGAAATTATTCAATTAATTTGGAAAACCTGATGGAACAGGATGAAAATATTTGAAAAATTACTATCTGCTAACCAGTTTGCAATAAATCAAATTATAATAAAATTTTTTTTTAAATATTTGTTTGCCACAGACCTCATTCAGTACTCAAATCCCATATACCTCTATATTAAAAAAATATTTAACTTTGGAGGACTTCAATAAAATGTTAGTGAGTTAAGAGAGATGACATAAGCAGGGCATTTATGTTTAGTTCTTCCTTTCTTCATTTAATAGATATTTTTCATAATTAAAATAGTTTTTACACATATTTTTTCACTTAGAGGATGTAATAAAATTGTATTATTTGTATGTATAAAATGATATTATATAATTAATTATGTGGAAGATACACTTGGTCAAACACAAATCACTGTGCTTAATGTAATGGTGCATTTGGCCTTAAAAATCTTGGGATGTTTTTACTTAGTTTACAAATGAAGGTACAAAGGATGAAAATTAGTCAGCTGAGATGCAAAACAAAGCAGAACAGAGATGACACATCTCTTTTTTCTGCATTGAACACCTTCAAGCTCTTGTAGAATTTTGACAGAAATTGTCTGTTCTAACAAAAGTTAACAGCATGGCTAGGGCCTCTGAGTGTCATAGGCAAAATCAGAGTGGGTTCTTCTGCTTAGTAAACTAATAACTCTGGGACTGATAAGCAGCACTCATTACAGTGCCCAAGTCCCCTTTGGTGACATTTGGTTTGCAGATCAATGACTTGGAAGACCATAACTACTCAGAAGCCAATGTAGTCAGTGGCTCAACAGAACATTGTTTACTAACAGGAGATGTTTTTAACTCTTGTGCCAAAGGTGATTACAGCACTGACTTTATAAAGTCCTCTGAACTGTAACAAGCTAGCAAAACAGTGACATCCAGATTGTAATGTGATTGTCCATGTATACGTGCATATTCTGGATTAAACACTGTGTATTTTTAAAAGTAAGTCCTGGTGTTACCCTGTGCTCCAGTGAGTCGTTTGCACACAACCACTCTCCATTAGGGCTCTCTTTCTACTACTTTGCTCATTTTAGCAGAGGAAATCCATACTGCTTCATGTGACAGCTGACAGGCTTTACTAAAAACTGATTTAAGATGCTTTATGACTAAAGGGGAGAGCTCAGGTTTCTCAGGTGCACCTAATATGAACATCAAGGTGCAAACTTGAGATTGTCAGAAATGGTCATTGTCAGAGGTGGGTTTGTGTGTAGATATCGTTCTTTTCCTCTTTGTCTTTCTGCTCAGCAATGAAAATGCACAGGAGCCTTTTTTTTAGTTAATTATTATTATTGTTATTTTAATTAAGCAGTATGTACCTAGAACACGTTCTAGCAACCTGCAAAGGATTGCCATGCAAAGTAACAAAAGCAACATAGAATCTGCTGGAACACTGCACACTGAAACTTAGTTGCTGCAAGAGATCCTATAGGATATCTGATTTGAGTAGTTCCCTCTATGGTAAAACTCTAATTTGAAAACAACTTTCTTAATAATTTTATAAAATGATTTTTTTTTTTCACTTTTTTTTTGTTTCAGAGAAGTATACAGAAATTTAAATAAATCACATATAATCTACCCTTTTCTGAGGTCAAATTCCTGTCCCAGTATTTGCAGAAGATAATACCCTGAGGAAAAAAAGAGAAGTTTCTCACCGAGTTTAGATATGAACAAAACATGTTAGTCAATTCAGAAGTTTATATTGTAAGTGAAAGTATTTTATGGTGGATAAATAAATAATAGTACCCTTTTGTGTCTGAATAGAAAATTAAGTATCTTAAAGTACTCTCTGACTTCACTGTCATGTAGGTTGGTAAATGATAGGTGATCCCTTTAGACTCTTTTTCACCAGAACTTCAGTGTGGAATCAAAGAGGAAATAATTATAGAAGATGCATTTGAAAAACTGGTGTAACTTCTGCTCCTCATAAAAACTCATCAAGTAAATATTCCATCATGTCCCTTGTGGATTTCTTGGTTTAGTGTTTTAAATTGCATTTGATGCAGAATCATCTGAAGTGAATCAGTCCAGATGCCAGAGGCAGGGTAACTAAGGGGGCTCTGTAATGAGAGGGGAAGCCTACAAGAAATTACAAGAGATGTGGAAATAATTTATGCCACTTGTGTCTTGAGAAACAGCTTACATCTAAAAGCATATTGTAGCTCAAAACAATCACTAATGGGAGCACAAAGCTGTGCCTGTCAAATGTAGAATATTCTTCTGCAAAATTATGGCATTGCCATAGACTTGTTTGTCCTGTCCTTCATCCTGCTTGTGCCTCCTCATTCAGTAATCCTTAGCAAAAAAATGTTTGACTGACTCATTGCAGCCAGTCCCTACTCTTTCTCAGCAAAGCAAAGGGTCTCTATTTTACTTGGCTTGCAGTATGGCAGCTGAACTTTGGCCTGTTTGCAGAGCTTTTGCAGGCAGGGATGATCCACAAGCTGCCGCACAGTGAATCAGCTCTGTGGAGGTACTTGGTTGATAAAACAGCCATCCTGCTGACTCAGTGGGGAAGGCAGACTGTCTCAGAAACATAATGGATAGACTGTTCCTAGAGTGATACTTATAGTATTGAAAAGAACCTTTTTAGACACTCATTTTGTCTAAAAGAACCAATTTAAATGTTCATAAGACCTTAGCTACTCTACAGTGTACTAGAAAAGCAGGATTACAGAATTATTTCCATTAGTAATGGTTGAAGAATGGCACAAACAATTGTGGTAAGACAGGACATCCCAGGATGACATTGACAGGGAGAGATAATGCAAATATACCTCTACCAGGTATGTTTAACATTTAAGAATTTTAATAAAATATTGCTGGTTAGAATAGTAGACAGATGTGTCTGTTATCTGGGATCCATCTGCACATTTCCAACAAGGACTGACTGACCTCTGCTATACAACATCTCTCAGACTTATCTGCTGGCAAGAAGAAAGTAAAACTTGTGGAATTTATCGGCCTTTCTTTGCTAGTAAAAATATACCCATAATACATCTTCACAGCATGGCTACACTTTGAACTTTAAATGCAAATTTATGCTATTTGGTATTTAGTTTGCTTCTCATCTCTGCCAATCTGTAGAATCCAGCACATACTTTTGTTTGCACAGTGAATGTTGTCAAGATGTTTGAGTGCTAACTGTATTCTACATCTAATTGTCAATATTTTTTTTACGTCTAGCATGTCTAGAAGTATTTCCTTTCCTCTTCCATAATTTCTTCTTCACTGTGGGATTTAAGCAAGCACAGGTGAAAATTAAGGCTGTCATTTATAACTAAAAAAGGTGTATGGCTCTTGTCATCACTAAAGAAAAATTGCCATTAAAATGTTCCTGAATGCACAGTACAAAAACTGTGAAAATATATGCTGGTTAGGCAGCTGGAGTATTTGCAATATCTTTGTAACAGCTTAAAAATCTCATTGTTCTCGATGAGAAACTATCTCTATGAAATCCAAGCATTTAAATTAACATATGCTGTAAGCAGGCTTGGCCACGTGACTCAACCTATTTAAAGCTCAACATCTCCTTCTTCTGGGCTCTAAATCCAAAACCTGTTAAAAAACAGCCATGGGCTACCACACAACACACAAATATACAAGCAGTACTGGTCTTAGATGTTCTGAGAGATCAGGCAAATCGCTTCCATACTTTGTTCCTCATTCTCATATACACTGTATATATCCTTTTCCACTACATTTTACAAAACTCTTTTTTTCTAGTTAGACCTATGTTTCCTTTATGCTATAGAAAGGAAAAATCTTACAACTGCAAAAGAATTGTTGTCCTGTTATACAGAGAAAGATCTTCATTCAGTGTTCCTGCAACACTTTACCTTAGTGATAGGAGGTGTTGCTAGTAAGTTTTCCCAGTGATCCCTAGGATGTTGACCTGAATATTTAAACCTTAAAGGGAGCACCAGAGTGCGCATTTTCAATGACAGATAAAAGAAATTAAATATTTCCTTGATACTGCCAGACACTTCTATGATGTTCAACAGTAAACGCAGTTTTGTAGCAAGACCCCTGCAGTTCTCCAAGGTGGTCATCCACATTTGTGCTCAGGTAGCCTAGATGCTCATATAGCCTGTGGACAGAAATCAGACATTCAGAGTTTAGTTGACAAATCACAAATTTTTTGTTACCTGTCCATGACAGAAAGCTGGAAAGCCTTGTTCCCCCTGTAGAGAGGTTAACCAAAATACTCATTACTGGGTTTAAATCTGTGCCACAGCCTGAGGCTCTTATTCAAGGTGAGTTTGTCTAAGGACTAATTAAAGGCTAAGCTGAGAAAACACCAAAATAACAGGGAGAATGAAGCAAGTATTCTAAGTAGGAACCTCACATTTCCTGTCCACCTTATTCCACATCAGCAAAAGCACTTGTTATATTGGCCACATCTACTCTTGTAGCTTTCAGCTTTATTGCCACTGAATAACTCTTTATGTTAGCCACAGAAGAAATTGTAAAACTGGCAGGTGCAAAACATTCCTTTAACTATGTTACTTAACAAACCCAAAACTGAAAGTTTTATGTCTTGCTAGTCTTGTTTTGGAAATAGTCTGACTTCTCAGAAACGCTGTACTTAAAAATTATCCAGTGCATGGGTTGCAAACCCTGCAGGGATTGTTTTTCTTCTTTAGCACACTCTTATTCCATTTGAAAGGAAAAAAATAGTTTTGAAACACACTGGTAGATTTTGTGTTATTAAGTTTTATAAAACCCATAATCTGGGTTTCCATTTAGCCTAGTAGTTTCTCATTAAAAATATTAAATAATGAAATGTTTGCAAAACTCAGTTGGAGAGGGGGAATGATTATTTGGATATTATTATAGCCATGTAAATATGCTGAAAACTTTTATAAGAAAACATTTATAAGCTCCTGATTTTGCAGGCATTTAGAGAGCAATACTACCTGAAATAACAAACGTCAAACCTTGTTGCTGTTGTATGAAAAATAACAAATAGATATGCTATTGCTTTGCAGATCTCAAAACTAATTTGTAAAACAGATCAAGATAGAAAATGTGTAGTGTTAAAAGGAATAGAATGAGCCGGATAATCTTTTCTCCACTCTCTTGTTTATTTGAAGTTTTGAACAGAGGATTCTAAAGAGCAGGCCTAAGTGAGAGATTCCAGATGAAGATGTCTTTGCTTAGAGGTCACTCACTGTGCCAAATGATAAACCCAATAAATAAGAGAGCCAGCGAACCCATAACTGGGGCATCCCCTGGGATCCTCTGGTTAGGGTGAGGGATGGTCTCCCCCAGGATCCTTTGCGCTCTTATTTGAATATACCCAAATTCCCTTCTCCCGGTTGGCTGCAGCCATCCCACCCTTTATTCCCTTGTCCATCCCTCTTTCCTAGAAAGTTCTCCCTTCTCTGTTACCCCATTGGTTGACCTGTTGTCAACATCCCCCCAGTTCCTGTTCATTGGCTCACCTACCCATGTTCTGCCTTCACTCCGCTCCCTTGCCCTCTACCCATTGGTTGCTGTACCTTACCGCCCCCTGTATAAAATCTGTTGTCACCCTTCTGCTCCCTGTCTTTGTCCCTGGAACCCTTCGTGTGTGGCATGTCCTTGCACCTGCTCCCCGGACCTTCCTTAATAAATCCACCTCAGAATACCACATGAAGACCCTTCTTGTCCCTCATCGATTGAGCCGTCAGGTACACTGGGACTAAGCAGGCAGGTCCTTGCCGGGCAGGCAGCTCCATAGCTGGAGACGCTCCGGGAAAGTAGTAGCCAGCACAGCAACACCAACGCCCCTAGCTGTACCTGATACTACAACTGAGTAGCATTGCTTTTCCCTTTTCAGTCACAGTTACCACAACAAAACCTGCAGCATGAAGTTCTAAGGCTGGGACTGAAAGAGTGGTTTAAGAAGATGAAATTGGTACAGTGCTGTTGTGGAAGTTTAATTAAACTAAATTGATGTTATGGGAGAGCCTTAGAAGTGCAGTTCTCAAGTGCTTACTCAAATATCCTTTAGGGTCAGTCCATTGAAAGATGCCGTGATTCTGCCAAGACTGTGAGAAGGTATTGGGAGGGGTAAACAACATTAAGGGACTTAAACACCAGCCTGGACTTCAAGCAAAGGAATTAAATTCTCAGCTCATCATTTACAGCTGCAGGTAGAGCATTCTTGTAGATTTAAAATCCTGGTTTTGATAAGAAGCTGATAAGGCCTCCTAGTGTAGGATTGATTATTTATTATAAAAAAAAATTTTAGAATTAAACGTAAGATTTTAAAGAATTAAGTTCCTAAGTGGAAAAACAGTTGAGATCTTGTGTATTCCTGGTCATGCTGTTTGTACTCCTAGTGCATTTTGTAATTTTTAAAAATTGTCCTCTGAAGTGTGGTCCAGTTACATAAACTCAAGCTTGAGCTACCAATTCTATTAACTGTTGTGGGACATGCATAACTCCCCTCAATACAGCACGGTTTAGATGACATTTAATTCACTGCCTGGGAGATTGCTGAACGTGGAGCTATAAATATACAGTGTGTTTGTGTGTGATTGGAAGTGTTGGCTAGTTTTCCTTTCCTGCTAACCCCACAATCTTTCTGTTACTGACATATAATCTGTCTTGGTGGCACTTTCCTCTGTTCATACTGGTGATGTGACTCGAGCTCTAACTACTGCAAGGGTCACTTCTGGGAAGAACTGTGCTTATATGTGACAGGATTGTGGCCATGTTTACAGCCAGCAAATACTGACTGTTTCCAATTCTGGTAATGGGCTGTTTATGTGGAAAGAACAGACCATGTTGCAAGGTCCAGACCCCTTGTATGAATTAATGGTCTATGATATGTGTCTTTATTTGGCCCTAGGTGACCAGGCTATAGAAGAGCTAAGACATACTTCAGGAAAATTGAGCGCTTCAGGTTAGGAAACTGTAAATAGCATTACAGTTTTTTTCTTCCAAATAGACTTAAAAAATAATAAAAAGTACTTCCTGTCAAACTAAATCTTAAAAAATCAACAATGAGTGGAAGACACATCAGTTGTGCTCTATTGAATTGTAAGAGGATTCCAATTTACTTTAACTGTCCAATACTGCACCCCAGAGGTAAAAGGCATTGCCAGTATTCTAACATGAAAGAAACCAAAGCATAATGCTTCAGTGCATTTTCCTCCTTCAGTGTTCACTTTAAGCACCATCGAGGACAATTCTGACCATTCAAAACCAGTCTGTGTATTGCCATTAAATGTCCTGGTTTGCATTTGAGAATTACCCTCAATGGTGTGCTTTGTTTGGGACAAAAGAATTAGCAGCTATAAGTGCTACTGCATTGGTGGTGAAACCGTGATTAACTGGTGCCAGATGGTTAAAAGTGAGATGTGTCAGTAGTTTCTCATCAAAGTGTGTCCTGAAGATATATCTCAGCTCTATTTTGACACTGGCCCGAGTACTCAAGCATCAAACAGTGGTGGAATTCCAGCTAGACCTGTGTTTGTAAATCAGTTTCCTCTTTTATTTCCCTGCTCATCACATACTCTTTCATGGCCACTGAAGTATGCTGAATGGAAGTGAAATCAAAAAGGAGCCTGGAGACCAGAACATAGGTCAGATTCACCTTTGAGTCTCAGCAAGTTTGTGATGTTTCAGTTGTTTGTAGTGCTGGATTTAACTGCTGAGAGACAGATGTATTCTCCAGACATGGCACTGCAGACTGTTTGCAAGGCTTGCTTGAACATGAAAGTGTGTGCAAACTCTGCCGAATCCACTGGAGCTCAGGCAGTGGCCAATCCAGAAGCTAAATGTACCTGTGCTATCCCTACAATTGACTGGAATACACATATTATACTTACTGTAACTAATGATGAGGACATATTACAAGTAATGATGAAGCAGAACCTCCTGATGGATGTGAATTTGGCTTGTGCAAAAGAGAGCTTCAGGTGACTCCTTGTGAAAAGGACAGTGCTGTGTGAAAACAGTGCTTTTAGTAAGACAAGCAGTAAATATTGGGGGGCAGAGCAGGTGGTAGCAGATGTGGATTTTTGTTCCTAAGTCTTTGATTCACGGTGTGGCCTTGGCTAAATTAGATCCTATCCCTTTATTTTATCATATGTTTTCCCTCTTTTTGGGAAATACTTTTCTTAGATGGAAGATAACATCTAAAAGCAAAGTATCAGCACTGCTGCAATTCTGTTGTCTTCCCAGTTATTTTTCTTTTGATTCTCTCTGGTGAGCATACTTCCACTGCGAAAAGCTTGCAGTTATTTTCACTATTTGTCTTTCTTTTGACTGACAATCCATTTTCTAGAAAGTCCTGTCTGTCTGTACAAAATAAGCACTTACTATATCTGATGTTCATAAAATGTAGTTAATTTTACCAGGCTTTGGGAGCCCTGTAAACCTGTGGATGGGATGTACCTTTCATCCTCACTGATAACATACTATTTCTGTATTTTGTGTTGTTCATTTTATACTGCATGCACGCAAGTAATGGTTTCTTAGGTTTCAGTGAGGGATGCCAGACAGGTCTTTGTGCCTTCTTAATTACATAACTGTTACCATACTGAAACCAGGGAGAGTGCATTTCTGTAATAGTTTTCATATGTGGGAAAATAGTCAGTTTCTTTTGGAACTAAACAGTCTCAAACTTTGAAGAACTCTCAAGTGGGGATTTTGTTCATAACCCCTGGTATCCCTGTGGTTTCAATGTAAGAAGCTGAGAACTTGCTACTGTCATGGGTATTGGGGTAAATCTCTTCTGTTCCTCATTTGGCCTGGATGATTTTAAATGGATATTGAGACTGTCTAGATACTGGTTTTGCATAAAATCCTATTTTCTGCGTTATGGAAATTGTCTGTAAAACCATCCTCTTACAAATAAGCCTTCAAATGGCATTTCTTTATAACTTACCTCTGAGTTTATTTAAAACCTAGAAAGGAAATCAAATTATTTTGAAGGAAAATGACATGAAACGAAGAGTCCAGTCTTAATTTTGTAAGAATAAACATAATCTCTGAAATTGTCCACTCTTTGTTTAGCTATTAATTTCACTGTAGTTCTCCCTCCCTCCTTTTTGATCAGTTACTTGTCAGCTTTCTTCAGGTTAACTGAATTGTCAGTTCTTCAATAAACACAGTTTTAAGTTTCTTCTCTAAGGCAGTACTTACACGATATAAGGAGATGGCATACATATTTTTCACTGTATATTTTGCTGTATGTATATTTTAATATGCTTGCTAGCATAGTAAAGGCATCGTGTGCTGTCATACCTGGTTGTAACATATCAACAGATGTTCAAAATTAACTGAAGTTTGCCCTTAGCTACAGTCAGTTAAACACCATTCTCTGCCTGAAAAGGTACCAAAAGACCATAATTCTTTCTCCTTCTAGATGCTCAATTTTCCACCTAATTTTGAGTACAAATTCAGTGAGTTGGAACAACAGGAATATTATTGATCCTCTGTTCTATTTTTTGTCACTTTCTTCTGAAAAGAATGCCTTCATTCACATATTTTGGTTTTCTGTTTGTATTTTTTCCTTTTGTACATTGATGTGAAACACAGTTTCTTCCTTTTTATGAAAATTAAAATAGTGAAAAACTTGAATAAATGAGATAATGTATTTTAAGTTTGGTTAAACGGTTTTAATACAGAAGACAGTTTCACAGCTCAGGGTTTCTTCCTGACATACGTTGTAAAATCGACCTTATCATATTGCCCTCTGGTGGTATGAGCTGGGAGTTTAAAATACCTTTAATATAGTGAGGGAAATACTGTCTTGAAGAATTAAATCGAGAAAACACAATTATTGCAGCAATGATATTACAATTCAGTATTAAACAGCATTTTCTGCTCTTGATGAATACAGCATCATTGAACTGATAGAGATTTGGTTGGAACAACTGCAAATATAATTTTGAAATAAACTCTAGTCATGTTACTATCCTAAAACTTCCAATATGATAATTTGTTCTTACAGCCTTTCAATATGATATTTTACAAGAGAGAATTTGATTTTAAAGACAAGACAACAATATAGGCATCCTTTCTCCTGAGCAGAAACAACATGATTGCAATAAAACATGAATAGATATAATGAGAACCATTTTCTTCTATTTGTATAAAGGGCTATAAACTGTAGTAGTCTCTTTTTTCCAAATAGTTTTCCATTCTCCAGCAGAACTCACTACAGACTGTGGCTGGAAGGTCAATATTTTACGTGTACTCACTTGTACCTTTCTAGAATGCATAAACAGAAGTAAATGACGAATAACTAACAATAATGTGCTGCATTTCACACCATATTGCATTTTTTTATTGTGCTGTGAAGCTGCCCAAATACACTAAGCTCTGCACAACATCTAGGAGGAGGCACCCCTGACCTAAGCAGATTACCTACACTACCTCCTGTGAGAAAAACGGGTTCAATTTTCTCTTTATTAGTCAATCTGTAAATTTTTTTATCTTGTGGTTGTGTATTTTAACATATTTATTTGCTTCAGGCAGTGGAATTCTCTTTCTGTGAAAAGAAGAACCACAAATGATGGTTTAAACACATCTGAGCATGGAACAGTTTCAAAACATTTGACTTCTAAAACCACTCCTGAAAGTCCACCTGTGGCTGAAAGTGAAACCATCAAGGCAACCAGAGAAGGCTCTGATCAAAGAGATGGCACCTCCATTTTTAACATTCTTCAGATATGACAAAAGCTTCAGATAAACAGCAAATATTTGTTTGTTATGCCTAAACGTGAAAAGAAAATTAATGTGTCATATACACGAAATCTCATTGGATTATTTATCATTTATCTTTAAAGTGGAAAAGTGTACTGTAATACAAAGCTTCACTTTTGAGGCTTTTTTAGTGTTTTTTAGTGTTTTTTTTTTTTTTTCCTCTGACTGTTATTTATAAATAGATATTTCCATTTTGACTTTAGAGAAAAAACGAGATGAAATTTATGGGATACTTTTGCCTGCAGTCAGGTTGGAAGTTTGGAGAGGAGTGAACTCCACTGTATTTTGTTTCCTCTTGTGTCTCTCATCCATCCAGTCACCACAAACCTTTGCGGTGGGCATACTGTCAAAGGAGCCTCATAGCAGGTGGAGGAATAAAATACTTGTGTGCACTGGTGGACAACACAAGCACCAGTGCAGGGCTTCTGGCCAGCTCAAGGCTGCCCTTTGCCTCAGGACCTGTTACAAAGAAAGTCAGCTGAGGACATTGTGCTTTCCAGTCTGCTTCCAGCTTTAAAATTTGAAAATCTGAGGATAATGGAAATAGCCCTGAAGTTGCTGCACGTTTTTGGGAGAAAGAGACTAGTCTGTTGACATTCCTTGTAATGCTTCAATGTTGCAAAGTAGCTTATTTCTATCTCTCTCTGTAACACTCATTTAGGTGGTTCCAGACTATATTTGAAGTAGGCAGAGGAACCCAGGAATGTTGCGTCAGATAAAACTAGGGAAAAAAAAGTATTTGCCATAAAGATAAGCTTTTTGGAAACTATCTTGAAACTGTGCTTTAATTTGGGATATGTCTGTAGATATGCCTTTGACTGTCCAGCACCTTACATGCAGGAGGCATTTAGCTCCTAACGGAAGGAGTCCAACAGATGAGCTACATCATTACACATAAAGCTCAAGTACAGTGGATTTACTTGAAGCAATAAGTGCAAAAGTAGACCAAAAGGAATAACTACCTCAGTGGCAGTCATTCCTTTCTCTTACCATTTGTGTTCTGCTACCTCTGTCCCATTTCCTCTCCTGAACACTAAGAGCTGTCATTGAGCTTAAAGCCAGCAGATTTCTATTGTACAACAACTGGCTGTGTTCTTTTCATTTGGCCTCTTGTCATTCCTCTCTCCTCCCCCTACTCTTCCTTATTTTTAATGAGCTCTGCTTGGCCTGTTGAATGCTCAAAGCTTTGCTGGCTGCAGAGCAGTGGAGCCTGAACCAGTTCTAGCCTGAGAAACAGCAATCCCTAAAAAGCTGCTAAAGCCAGCTGACCTCCTTGTGACCCTAGTAGCATGAACATATTACTTTGTGCCTTGTTTCAACCCATGTGGCCCAGGATTTACTGCAACATGAGATTAATCTTGCCTGTATGCAGACGGGCTGTGGTTACACCACAGTGATCTGTGGTGGCAGGACCCTTTGAAAAGACCAATAGAACTAGTAGAATCACATTGCTGGTTTCTTGTACTCTTGGAATGTTGTGTGGCACTTTGGGTAAGGACAACCCGTCCAACTACCACGTTTTGATACTAGGAAATACATTTATTTTCTTCAGCAGATGCGCGAGGGAAGAACCCTGTAGGCTTTTCCACAAAAGGCATATTTGACGCAGTGAGCTGCATGCACTGGGAATGATGCTTGCCCATTTCTCCTCCTCCTTACACTGTAAGAACCCTCCATACTCAGTGCCCCAAGCTTCCTCATGGAAATAAAAGTGGAGACCCAACCTCAGGGGATAAATTCCTACACAATGCTAGCAGTCTTTACTCTGTGGGGCTAAAAATCCCAGAATTGAGTTAGAAGAGAATGACACAACAGCAGGAGGAATGAGACAAAACACAAATAATTTCATCCGATCTAAAGCACAAGTGCAGGCTCAGTCTGTCAGGGTAGTACAGAAGTAGGGTAGTACAGTACTGGGTAGTACAGGCGAGAATCTGGATTTTTGATTTTTCTATGACCTATATACATGTCTTTCCTCTAGGTGTCTTGCATGGCTCGTATCCCTAATGGAGAAGCTAAAACTTACAGTTGTGAATCTGGAATGCATCGTGTGAGGCTGCACTCAACATTTCAGAAATATCTGTCCCTCCCCATTGGAAACAAGCCTCCCTGCAGCATTTCTCTTACTTTCACAGATTTGTCTGTGGTATATTTTTCCTGGGAAGGATATGAGGAGTTGGAAAGGAATCTGGAGAAAGCACATGTTCTACATCAAAGGGATTCCACACTCTTTTTTCAGACTAGACCAGACTAGACTAGAATCATTCTGTTGGAAAGTGACATACAATGATCATCTAATCCAACTGCCAGACCACTTCAGGGCTGACCAAAAGTTAAAGCCTTTTGTAAAAGGCACTGTCCAAATGCCTCTTGAACACTGACAGACTCTCCAGGATGCCTGTTCTGGTGTTTGACCACACCCTCACTAAACAAATGCGTCCTTATGTCCAGTCTGAACCTCCATGATGCAGCTTTGAACTATTACAAGTATAATCCTTGATGCCATAAAAAGTCTTTGTACTGAAAGAAACAGTTTACAGTGATCCATACAGGGAAGCTGGGATTATTCTAAAGTTTGCCAATTTATGTAAAATTAAACTTTGCCATTTCTAGCTGCCGCCTACCACCTTAATCTCTGATGTGTTGAAGAAATTTTGCCAGAGGTGGCATTTTCTCTCAGTCTCTTCAAAAAGCTACTACTCTGTTGAGTAAAGTGGTAAGACCAGTTTTTAAAAGCTGTTCTTTGGCTCTATGAGTATGTTTGTGTACTAGCAGGGGTTTACCAGTGCTCTTTTATGCTAATTCAGGTTGTGTTACTTGTGAATCTCATAAACCTTCTTTATATATGAACATATGAACTTCATAACTCTGGTGTAAGCTCAGCCTGTGGTGAAAGAAAGGCAGACTCAGTCACTTTGCCTTAAAAATATTATGCACCCAAGCATTCAGACAGAAGTTTCCTGTAGTTCACCCAATGTACAACAATCTGCTTGCCTTTGCCCACAAGAATCATATTACTATAATATTGATCTAAATGCAAAGTATGAATTGTGTTTTCCTGTACGAAGTCTGAGCAAATGACCTTTCTGGGAGGTTAGACATAGGACTGAAAAGCTAGGCATAGAACTGCACTGCAATAACTACAGATCCACATTGGGTCCAGCATGGATTTTAGTTTCTTGTTCATGTTTTCTAATAAGGAAACCAGACCCCCAAGTGATTATCTGTGTAACTTGCAAACTGACAACTCACTCTGATGTGAAGTAGCCTGCAGGATCAATCCTGTACAGAGGTGGACATACAGGGACAGAAAAATGCTTAAACCATTATTTGAACAGAACAGCTGATTAAACATCTCTCAGGGCAGAATATATACTGTAATCCCAAGAAAATCAACAGAGGCTGAAACTGAGCTAGGCCCTAAGTGAACTTGGTATTTTATGCTTGGAACATTCTAATCTCTTAATTACACAAGATGATCTTAACTCCATCACTGCACTTTTTGGGTGATCGGTGTGCCTCCAAGTTCTGTCTTTGTATTGATAGATCACAAACTAACCTGAGTCCTTCTGATCCACCCTCTTTGCATACACTCATTTCTCTCCTTGCTCTCTTATGAAATTCATTGATCACATACTCTCACCCAAACCTCTTTATCTTTGTTCCCGAGATGCTGCTGAACATTTCCAGCTATTGGCGTTACCACCTCAGTATTTAACCTTTCATTGGCCCACATAGATGGGGGCTGGTTTTACTTTGCTTTCAGTACTTGCTGTTTCTGGTGATGAACGAGGGATGTTCCACCCAGCTGATAATGATCCTTAGAATTTGAATATCACCGTCTTCTGTTCTGTGGCCATCCCTACCCTTTGTCACACCAGCCACTCCCTTGGCTCCAAGTCCCTCAGCCCATTGTTATTTTCTATTTCTGTTTGCCCTTAACCCCTCTTTTGCTCTGCACCTTAGGTAATTTTGGAGGCATAACAGAGTTTTATCAGGCTTTGTGCATAATTTAGACTACAGGAGATTAATGGCATTTTACAGCTGCAGATATGTGGGATGCAAAATAGTGGAATGCTTGGGGTGAGGTTGATTCCCATGGATACATCATTTGTAGTTTCTTAACATTTAATTCTGACGCAAGGTTTTTTAGTCCCCCTAGGGTGAGAGGAAATGCTGCTGAAAACACAGACCTGCTGAGGTCTTCAGGGACATACAAAGTTATGTATCTGCCCCCTCGGCTCATGAGACCTCCATATATCCTGCCAGCTCCAAATGTATCAAGGTTATGCCAGGGGCACTTTTTGTGGTGATGAGGAGGGTTGCACTGCAGCAACTCCCTGTATCTGCCGTATGTTTTGGTTTTCTTGCCCTATTTGCATTTTGCTTCACACATTTTCAGGAACAGAAGGGCTGAAATTAATCTACAATGTTCAGAAAGCATTTCAAAGATGCCAGCACATGACTGCTGTTACCTTTGTAAAAATGCATCTTCCATCTCTGTCAAGCATGGCATAATCAGCACCTACCCATTCCGAGGACACTCCCACCTGGAGTCCTGGCCTCTTCCAGGTGGCAAAGAGATTTGCTGCCCTGCTGGGCCTGCTCACTGAGCCACCCTGTTCTACATCTGACTCATGCATTTTTATGCTGACTAAAGAAATACTCTTTGAAATTAAAATTATTCCAACCTATGCATGGCACAGATTTCTTACTCCAAGCTAACATCAAACGTTGGATGCATGAATCCTGTGTAGACTGGAAAGGGAGGGGTGAGGTTGCTTTGTGGCATTTGGTTTCCACATCAGATGATACAAAACTAATAAAGCAGTTGGTGCCAGAAGCTGGATTTTCACACAATATTCAGTGGTGCCATGGAAGAACTTCTCTATGGGGGAACTGTGGCTGTAAACATGACTTGGACACAACAATCTAAGAAGATAGGGAGATAATTACTTGAGCGAGCTTGAAGGGCTCAGACTAAGACAGATTTATTGTTTCTGGCAGAAATGGATTCCCCAGGTGAATCTAGTAATTTCAAGATATCTGCTTGCAGATTTAGAGAGGGCATATCCTTAGCCTAGAGAAATCTTCCCCACCTGATCTCTCCTGTTATGAATGCCTCTTACTTCAATAAGGAAAACAGAAGACCTGTGAAATGTGCAAACAATCTCTTCAAATAGCTAGTTACTTAGTGCTCAAGAGGACAATAAAAGATTCATTGAAAATATTAGGATTCATGCAGAACACTGAGCTCACTGTGCTGACTTAAGAAAGAATGCTGGCACATCTGGCATAGGGGCTGTATCTGGCCACATTTCTTCTGAGTTTGCTGATTTCTTTAGGTGAGTGCCTTATGGTGAACAGTTGACTGGTTCCTGTTGCCTTTGGAAGCTCACAGGTAGATCTTGCAGGAACACCTGTAATCCTGTGCAGGTCAGAGGACAATATCCTATTGTGTCCTCAGCACTTTGCAGGAGTTACTCTGTTGCTGAGTCAAGGTGATTTATTTCCCTTATAAGGTCACTCAGGTGTGGACTGAGGTCATGGATCATGTGAGGGGAATTCAACATAGCCCACTGCTGGCACTGACTCTCTGACAGAAAATAAACACAATTGCATCCCATGTTCTTTCCTATGTTGGAAGATGTCCTGCAAAAGACTACTACATTCTTTTTCTCACTTTCCCATCCCCCCTCCCTTTTGTTTCTTCTTCCTCTGCCTGACACTAAAACCAGTTTTAATGAAGATGTTGCTGCCAGTAAAACGGTGGGTATATTTGTCTAATAAGCCTGTTCCAATGTGTAATTTAATTGCTCTATTTTCCTTTGTCAGCCTCTGGATAACAAAGTTATTGGTATTTGACTAATTTTTCATGCTTGAATTAAAATATATCAGTAAATACAATGTCAGCTGCAAACAGGAACTATCAGGAAAGCATTGGGATTTAGAGACTTGGTTTGGTTTTTTTTCCTTTCCCTAAGCAGCTATTAACTGAGGTAAGTGAAACTTCTGGGAACTGTTATATCAAATAAAATGTTAACTGCTTGCTTACTGGACAGGAAGATATCAGGCTGTGAGTGAGGCATAAACAAGAATAAATATGGAAGTACTTAGTGGAAGACTCACATGGATGGCAGGCAGTGAATTGTTAATGCTAGGTGTTATGCCCCTTACCTTTAGGTAACAAAAAATGACACAACCCCCAAGTGACTGCTACTAATTAAATATTTTTATCTGGGACAGGGCAATCTGCTTCCCTGAGGAGGTAAACTCAAAGGACATTTCAGGTCCAATTTCTAATTTTCCTTTCCAAAGAGAGACGTGTTTATAGCTCTATCACTGGGAAATCAGAGCACAAGTCTTCAAGAGTAAAATAAACTGAAGTCCCTGTGGTCAGTGCTATAGGGGATAGATTAGACCTGTGTCCTATAGTGTGACTGTGAGGGATGGGAGGGGAGGAGGAAGGCAAGGGGAAGAGGAAGAAAATCTGATTAAATTCCACCCTGAGCTTTTCATTACACCTGAAATGAGTAGTTTTGTAAGCAGATGTGGTCACAGTGTGACCCATAGTGATCTAAAACTCAGCAATGGTACTCAGAAAATGAGTGGGAAAAAGCAGCTGAAAGGTCTCTTGACTTTTTGCAAAAAGATACTTTCAAATAGAACAGATTCTGAATACTCAAATTACAAAGAGAGAGTTTCTGTAGCCTTTTAAGCTGCAGAAAACAGAGGTTTTTCTTTCTGTGTTGCCAAGCAAGCCCAGGTTCCTAAAACCCCTTGAGACATCCTGTCACTGATTAGCACAGAGCATCAGAAAGTGGGAAGCTTGAAAAGCTACCTGGGACTAGAACACACCCTCATTCTAAAACCTGTGATTGTTGCAGGGCAACATCCTTTCTCGCTTGTTTCTTTTAAACATGGGGCAGCGGAAGGTGAGATGAGAGCAAGTCACTGAAAGTCCTCCTGTCATTGAGCAGCAGAGGAGACTAGGGATGGGGATTGCAGCATTCTCTGAGACATATAAACAGAGGGGTTAATGTTAACAAGTGGTTAATAAGGTACAGCTGCCACCTGGGGAAGTGCTCTTGCATCAGATATTCAGACACTTTCGTCATGGCTGTTCAGACAACAAGACCGGAATTCAAGCCTGTAAACTGATGCAACAGTGCTTCTGGAGCTGGCAGCAAGGGATTAGTTACCTCTGTGATGAAAGAAAAACTCCAAAACACATAGTTTAGTATCTGAATTGGAATACAGTGAGGACCTCAAGAATAAATCGGTGCTGCAGAAAAATGTGTGAGGTAGATGAAATTATATTTGCTGTCAAAATGATAACTTGATCTTTTAAAAAAAACCAACAAAACCAAGTTTCCCTACCTGGGGAAAGGCTCCATGGGAAAAACCTTAGGAGTCCCTTCAGCACAGGATGGGAGATCCTGGAGCACAACAAGGCTCAGTTTTCCCAAGACAAGTCTCCAAGAGTTTGTATTCTAATGTTTTTTTAATGTCAGCATTTTTTATACTCTATCTCCTGAACATCTCTTTTGATTATCACATCAAATCATGGGATAAAAGTATCTATCATCTTTCAAATGGAATTATGATAAATTTGTGGGCAGACAATGTTACATGGCTGTTCAACAGCAATTTACTGTTTACAATTTACTGGAAGAGGGATCTCCCCCTTCCAGAGAAAACACAGTACTTTGTGACCAAGTAGGCAGTCATTGCTAGTTTACTCTGTGATCAGTTCTTGAAGGGAGGCTGGAGGTGGAAAGTTGTGTATCAGCTATTACCTTATCTGATTATTCTTTGAATAGTTTTGAATGCTGCAGAAACTGTTAGATATTTTGTGCTGTTTTTAAATGTAACACGTGTATTAGCTGTCTTAAGGACTATTAACAAAATGTAAATTTGTGTGCATTAATAATAATTCTTTTGAAGTAGTAATCAAAAACAGTAGGAGTGTACTCTGTAGAGTGATTGAATAGACTTAAGTTTTCAAGTCTGTGGCATCAGGGCTTCAGATATGTAGAGGAGAGGAAAAAAATAAATACTTCAAATGGACAGCAGGTGCATCTATTTGACCAATACCCAGTGAAATATTTGCTTCATACTAAGGCTGATTTTTTTGTATATATGTTTGTATGGGCACATATGTCCCTGTGTACTTTTTGCACAACAAATAGTCACTGCAGTAGTTACCATATTTCAGTCATGTTTGAAACAGGAATTACCTGATTATAGGGATATTATATTGTAAAATGTAATAAAAATATTATAATTTAAAATACATTTATTGAATAAACTAGACAAAATACCAGAAAGATATGAAGTAAAATGCATATTTGTAAAACATGCTGTTAAGAAGGGCTGAGAGAATGGGGTTTGTTTGAACGTCAAGGAAGAAGACAGTGAAACAGCCACAGTCTGTCCATGTAGCAAGACTATTATAAGGTGTTGATCAATAATTTTCTCTTCTGTGTGGGAAAGGAACAAGTTAAAACAGCATTGTTTGTTGCATAGAGGACTTGGAATGGACACTAGGAGATACTTCTAACTGGGTTAATTGAAAATTTTTACAGCCATGTTGTTTTGATAGCAGGTTGGACAATAATCTGTCAAAGATAATGTTGATTTTACCTGATCTTGTTTCTGTATAGGCATTTAGACTGTACAGATCTCTCTGAAGCCCCATTGCTGCGATACCAAGTCTAGGCTGAGCTTAGGAGAATGTAAGAATTGGCAAACTTCAGACGGAAGTAAGATGAGATGAGATGAGGTGGGGGGCTAATTGAAACAGGATAAAATGCAGTGTGAAATCATGAGATACGGATCAAGCCAAACTTGACGCATCATTTTCTTTCTAAGTACAAGTAATTTTCTTAAAAATAATTTACAAGCTCTCTTGTTTTGGTTTTTTTTTTGGCATTCAACAAAATGTTTGGTCTTGAAGAACACTGTTAACTGCATTGAAGAAGATTCGTTTTAACTACTCAGGAGTTTGAGATGCTGTTTAAAAGAGGGAAAGAGAAAAGTGACATTGAAGGGTAGGGAGGTAGTAGTAAAGTATCCCACTTGAGACCAGTCTTAATAATTCTGTTACTGACTTTGATATAAAAAGAATTCAAGTACTGATGCAATGCAATGAAATTCATTTGCGCAAAGTGCGAAGTAATTGCTCTTAGGGAGAAATAACAAGGATTTCTGCTGTAAACCTGGAGAGAATTAGTTGAAAATGTTTAAAAGATGACTGCATTAGAGAGAAAGAGATGCTAGCAAAGCAGTAAATGAGATCTTGGGGTATGTCAGTAAAGTATTAGGTAACTATTAGGAAGAATATATTTTTTTGTGCATCCCAAACTTCATCTGAAATACCATTAGCAGTTTTGGTCACCTATATGCAAGGAGGGTAGGGACTCAAACACAGAAGAGGACTACTAGCAAAATCAGGGGAGCAGAAATACATGGGAGTAACCTGAAAAAATTTACTTAGTCCAGAAAAAGACAGGCCAAAAGGGAATCCTGTAAGTCAACATGGAGAGTGAGAAGAGGTACTTACATGCTAGAAAGTGTATAGAACAAATCCAAATAGTTGTATGAAATAGGATATCAAAAAGAAATTCCTAGCCATTAGATAGATTAATAAGCAGCTTCCCAAATATAAGGATAGAAGTAAAAAGCCAAATCCTAATTGTTTTTAAAATGGAGCTTGCTAAATTCATGACAGGAGATGTATGATTTGCTATCAGTGATACGAAGGCTTCTCCTATCTTGCTGTCCCATTCTCCAGTAATAAACATAAATGTCTTTTCCTTTTCCATGCTGCTGTGGTAACAGGGGATGTGAGAACTGTCATGCTGCATCAGACCTCCAGAGTCCATCTCATTTGATAATTTAATTTTGGCAACAACTGCAAGTCAAAGCTTCAGAGAAAGTGCAAAACTTTTAAACAGAGCATGTAATCTAATGTGCTCCTAGGGGATTTTCTTCCTACTCAGTATAAAGAGACTATTGGGTGTTATGAGGGAAAAGAATTTCTACCTCTTTTAAAAGTTTATATATGATTCTATCTGTTGTATGAAAGTTCTTATTGTGTTTATAAACATGGAAGCTCCTGGATTCTGCTGAAATCTTCAACTCAATATAATCTGAAGTAACTAATTACAATGTGTGAATTTTCAGCCTTTGATTTCATGGACTGCCACTTTGCTTCTTCATTAGAGAAGAACATAAATGACACATCTTCTTTACACTAAATGGAGACCTTGACCTCCTAACACCTTCTTTAGTAGCACTCCAACTAGTTCTACTCCTTCCTTTCAGCTGGGAGATTTTCCTTTCCTCCAGTATAACTTCTCTTCATAGAATCACAACATCACAAAATGTCTTGAGTTAGAAGGGGCCCATCAGTATCATCACGTGCAACTCCTGCTCCTGCACAGGACGCTCAAAGAGTCACACCATGTGCCTGAGAGTGTTCTAGAACTCTGTCAGTCTCGTGCTGTGACAGCTTCCCTGGGAACACTGTTCCAGTGCCCAACTACCCTTTGAATGAAGGTTTTCCTAATATCCAGTCTAAACCTCCCCAACACAGCTTAAGACCATTCCCTCAGATCCTGTCACTGGTCACCACAGAGAAGACATCAGTGCCTGCCCCTGCTCTAACCTCGCCAGGAAGTTGTAACTGTGATGAGTTCTCCCCTTAGCCTCCTTCGGGTTGAACAGACCAAGTGACCTCATCCACTCCTCACACAGCTTCCCTTCAAGGCTATTCACCATCCTTATGGTCCTCTGGACACTCTCTTACAGGTCAATGTATTTTTTATATTGTAGCACCCAAAACTGCCCCCAGCACTCAAGGTGAGGCCGCCCCAGTGCAGAGCAGAGCGGGACAATCCCCTCCCTTGCCTGGCTGGCGAGGCTGTGCCTGATGCCCTCCTGGCTGCCCCAGCACTGCTCAGTCGCGTTCAACTTGCTACTGACCTGGACCCCCAGGTTCCTTTCTGCTGTGCTGCTCTCCCGCCTCTCCTTCTCCAATCTGTTTGTACATCCAGGACTGCCCTGCCCCAGGTGCAGAATCCAGAACTTGCCATTGGTAAAATTCACATAGTTGGTGATTGCTCATCTCTCTAATTTACCAGGTCTCTCTGCAGGGTGTCTCTGCCCTCAAGGGGGTCTTGTCTTTCTTGGAAGGCTTTTTTGCTGTTGCATAGTTTTTGAACTGATGTGGCCAAAGATGAACACTGAGGAGTTTTTATTTAAGCCATTAGAAGAAAACCTCACAACTATTTTCTACGTTTATCCATCCTTTCAGGGTTTGGACTTTTTTGGTACTACATTTCATACTTGTAGTTCTTAGGTTTGTTTTTGAAGATTGTAGTTGAAAAAGATATTAATTCCTTGAATTGGAATAATAAAAAATGAAAATTAAGGTTCATAAATTCTGAGATGAATTTTCACACATCTCTTGTACTTAGTGTGATGTCCAAAGGTAACACAATTAGTCTAGAAAATCTGTACTTTTACTACTTTAAAAAACAGGACAATTGTGTAGCGCAGTATCATTATTTTGCTGATCATGTATCAGAGCTATTCTTCTTCCACAACTTTCTTGTGCACATGGGAAAGACCCATGGCAAGTGATACTTTTGAGAATCAAATGATATCTCTGTACTTCTATTTAAGTTTTTTGCTTCACTTGAAATGTAAGCAGAATTCAGATCAAAAGACTGATTTAAATAATTTTCAGAGGAAAATGCTAGAAAAGGTCATAGACTCTCCATCTAAGCCAGTAAATTTTCATGTGACATACTGAGTTATGAGGCTGAGTGTGTACTATCCCAAAGGGACATTCAAAGAAAATTTGTCCAGAGTTGCTGAAAATGTTTTTGTTTAGGACCACTAGGTGTCAGGCAGAACAAAGAATTCACCTTGCCTGATTTAGCGTGAATTTCATCCTGGTAAGGGATTACTGCAAAGACTATGAATCCACTTGAGGAAGGGATGTAGAAACAAACTCCCAGTCTCTGGACTTGCTTTATCTGCAGGGCTGTGTATCACATCCATTGCTCAAGCTTTCTCTGCACTCCTCTGTGTAGTGCAACTTCTGGATAAAAGCACTCTGCTGAAAACACTTCAAACCTTGCTGGTTTAGTGCAGCTTAGAAACGCAAAATCTCTAGCATGTGGGAGCTAACAAATTCTTGTTCTAGCTGCTTCTTAGCTCAACGAGTTTCATGACAGAAGGGTAGATATCCACTGCCCAATCTCTGAGAAATACTTCCAGCAGCTCCCTTGCTTAATGTGCAATGTACATAAATGTAAAAAACCCACCAGTCTGAGCTCCAGAGAATAAGACTCAGGAGAGAAAACTGAGTGAAGAAGGAGAGAGATGAAAAGGGATAAAAATCAAATGAACAGAGCTGCTATCCTTTGTACTCTGCTATATATGAGTGCTTCATTCTGTGATGTCAGCTGAAGGTATCTTTAATCTTGGCTAATTGGGCCAATGAATGATGTCCCTATGACTGGATTATAACTATTTACAGTCCTCACCTGTCCAGGGGAGGGCATCACGAGTCTCATATTGGCACACTGGTTAGACTAGAAATATCACATTATGTATGTCATTTCTACATATCTTAATGCTAGGTTTTCTAAGTGACCTGCTTTTAATAAAATGCTTTTGAAGATTTACTGACCAAAGATGAAAATCCATAAAACATTTGAACGAGAACATTTAAATGATAGTTTGTGTTGGAAAATAATAATAATTTAGTTTATTAAAAATAATTTTTATTAAAGATATTTTATATGAAGCTTTTCAGTGATTGATTCTAACGGTACTTTCATTAACAGATGATGAGGTACTTCATCAAGTTGCTGTCTTTCTTTATCTATTGTTCTTTCTCCAGCTATAGGAGTGGAATGATTCTGGAAAAAAGTCTGGCTTCTGGAGAGGTGGCTTTTTTCCACAGTCCCAATAATTTCCCAAGTTCTTTAACAGAATATTGCATACAGTGATGGAAGCATAAGAATAATGAAAGCAGTATGAATGCAGAAGTCTCCCTGCTTCAGGCTTTGAACTTTGTCTGCATAAATAGGTCATCTGGAAAACAGCAGAGCATAAATTTACAGCCGTGTATTGGCACTTACCAGGCTGCTCCACTGGATTTTCTGAAACTAAGGAATGGTTAAGCAAGAGATGAGATGACATGACATTTTTTTTAGCATCTTACCTGGTGTTTCTTACATTACCCAAACTGCATAATGGTGCTTACTGGGAACTCTTGAGAATGAGTCTTGCTGCTCCAAGCCTAGAGGAGAGACCTGTGCCTGGGGAAGTCATGTTAGTTTTGTAAAAGTTTTAACCAAGGGGGAAGACAGCGAATTTTACACATGAGCACATGAAACATCACAAGTGAGAAGGCCGAAAATGATTTTTCCTGAAACATGTGAGCCATCAATTTGCAGCTCCAGAGCGACTACTTTATGCAAGATGCATAGCTTGAAGGATTGTGTCAGTGAAGTGGAAAGCCACAGAAGGAATTACTGTGTCATAGAATACTTATTGGCAGATAACAGAATAAGCCATGTTATGTTGCCTAAATTCTTGCTGCTGTGGAACAGATGGAAAAAACAAATGCATTAGAAATTTCCTGCTAGATCAGACCACTGTTCTGTTAAAACCAGTATCTTCTCACCGCTTGGCAGCAGAGACACTGCTTGAGCTGCCACTTCTCTGGGTGGCTTCCATAACTTTCAAAATTGTTGTATTAAGAATGCTGGAGCATTTGTCCTTCCTTATTCCTTTGGCATCTGCTTCTAGGCCTGTTTTTGAATAGATATAATCCCTTTTTGAATCTATTGATACCGTTACCTCACTGTGACACCATCTCTCCTAGTGTCCTGTGACAATGTTGTTCCAGAGTTCACTACCTGCTTTGTAAAGCTGTACTCCTTAACCAGTTTAAACTCTTGCCCAGTTCCCCCTGTGACTAGTGTTGTTGGATATGGTGATTAGCAACTCTACATTTACTTTATCCATTTCCTTCTTGTTTTTGTTTTTCTTCATCATACAACTTCTGCAGTTGAGTTTTTTGTATCTCCCAGATTTTTGTATCACCTCTAGTGATGTGCTTTGTGTTCATGTCTGTGCACCTCTCTTAATTCCTCTACATCCTTGAAACATCCTAAAGGTTTTGAGGTGTGGCTGCACCAAGGACCTTACATAGCAGCAAAATTATGTCCTCCTCTCTCCTTCTGACTACCTTGGCTGATGACTTCCAGCAGCTTGCAGCCTTTTTTTTTTTTTTTTTTTTTGCCAGTGCATTTATCCAGGAATTCTAGGAAACAGCAGCAACTCTGAGATCCTTTCTTTGGCTCATAACTGCCAGTATTGAGTTTGACATCATGTAGTTGCCATTTAGAATTTTTTTTTTTCCCATAGGTGCACTACTTTGTATTTGTCTTAAGTGAAGATTACCTGGCAACTTTTCTCACGTTCAGATTTGCGGGCTCCTTCTGGAATTTGATGTCATTGTCAAGGAACATAACTGCTTTAAAGAGAAAGATGTTATTTTATCACTTACAGAGAACCCACTGCAAAATTTCTTGTCCAAGGAATTGATAAAGCTGTTCAATAAAATTAGTCCCCAAGCCATATTTTGTGTGGACTCACTTTAAACACTTCTTCTTACTGAGAAGTGTTAGTTAAACCCAATCACTTGTTTCTCATCTTATAACAAGCTATAAATCCATTAAGGATCTATCCTTCAGTCCATGGCAACTTATTTTCTCTATTAGCCTTTGGTGTAGGACATTATCTATGGCTTTCTGAAAATTAAGATACATTGCATCCACTAGTGCAACTAGTTTCCTTCCTAGTGCACTTAAAGACGTCCATCAGGTCCTTGCGGCAGATTTTTCCTGAGGCAGCTTTTCTCTTTGCTGGAATCATGTCAGCTCCTTAGCAATATCCTCCTGTATCTGCTCATGTGCTGAGTGGGTTTGTGTTATTATCTTACCATGGCAGGAGTTGCTGCTCTGTTCCTAGTATCTCCTCTGCACCCTTTTACCCTTTCAATTTTCTCTCTCTTGTGTTCACAGCTGAGCTTATATTTGGAGAATGCTCTACTCACTAGGCTAAAGTAAACTGTGGAAAGTAATGAATTGAAAGAGGGAACAAGCAAAGGATGGTTCTGAAATAGAAGAGCTGCTTTGTGTTGGCAGTAAACAAAGCCTGGCCCATGCTCCTGGAATTATATTTACAATTTTAAAACTCTTCTTGTATTTTTAGCAGATGATGCACTTTTTGATAGTGCAGAAGTCTCATGGTGGTTTTATTACTGCTGAACTGTGAAAGACCTGTTACAGTTTGACAAAGATAGTAATTGCCAAGATGGTCGATATTTTCTAGACTAGCTTTGGAGGGATGTAATTTTAGTAGGATTCAGTATTACAGATATCTAGTTTTCAAAATCATGACTCGAGTCCTTTTGAGTCTGACTTAAAAATAGTAATTTTGAACTCTTTTTCTTTGCTTTCTGGTCCTTTATGTCATGTGATGTTTTAGACAGTGCTATGGGCTAGAAAAGGATTTAAAGACAGTGTAAGCAAAATTCTCCCAATTCTGTCTCTAGGAGATTGCAATACAATATTTGGTGTTACAAGTATTGGTAGCACTGCTGGTTTGTAAGGGAACAGCTTAGGCCCTGACCAGATACCACACAGCATTTGCTTCATAGAATCACAGAATTGTTTAGGTTGGAAAAAACCTCTAAGGTCATCGAGTCCAACCCTTAACCCAGTAATGCCAAGTCCATCACTAAACCATGTCCCCAGGTGCCACATCTACACAACTGTAAAAAAACTCCAGAAATGTTGACTGCACCACTTCCCTGGCAGCCTATTCTGATGCTTGTCAACTCTTTCCATGAATAAATTTCCCCTAATATCTGATCTAAACCTTCCCTAGTGCAACTTGAGGTCATTTCATCTCGTTCTGTCCCTTGTTGCCAGGGAGAAGAGACCAACCCCCACACTTCTACAAGCTCGTTTTCAGTTGTAGAGAATGATATGGTCTTCCCTGCACCTCCTCTTCTCCAGGTTAAACACCCCCAGCTCCTCACTATTTTGACATGAATTATATCAGAGTACAGTCTATATACTTCAACAGGGACATGATTTGGCAGGTACAGATGCCAAGTGTGCAAATCTAGCATTTTCGTAAAATCTTGGGTCACATCAGATTACCAAGAGAAAGCCCTTTGAAGAGAAACAACTGAGTCCGGAAGACAGATTAGTACTGTGTGAAACTCTGCTATGTTAACAATTAGTGCTAGCAGAACAGCCCATACACGTAAAGGAGTGTTTTGGGAGCTGTGGCACACATTTTCCCCAAGGCACCTTCATCTGGCCTGAGAGATGCTCAGATAAAGCAGAGACAAGGAATACAGACACCAAAGATTCAGTATAAGAATGACAATGTTACACTAAACCTCTTCAAGACTGTGTCAGAGGGCAAGAGGAAAGAATATATTATTTATGTAAATAAGTATAATAATAATAATAATAGACATAATAATAAAAACAACATTCTGTAGCTGAACTAGTGCCAAGTGCTGTGGTCAATACATTGTGCTGTACTCAACTGTTCATCAGAGCACTTACCTTAAGTTTTTTTAATTGGATGCAAAACATGCATTGTAGAAAACATTTGCCACAGGATGGCAGCATAATCCACTAAGACAAAAAAAATTGGCTGTCATTGCTGGGAAACACTGCAGTTTTTAGGAGGCTGATTGTTGTAGAGCCACAGTACATTTGAAAATGAAGTGCTGGCAGCAGCTGAATAGCTCTTTTGCACTGTGCAGGCTAAGTGGCACAGTGGGTTAGTACTTACATCCTGGCTGAGCCTGTAAATGAAAGCAAGTTGGGTGGTCTCATCCCAGTCCCCATTTGTGCCTATCACAAAACCACCAGGCAATTTGGCATGGCCAGGAGCTGCTGCCTGGGAGAGGAGCAGGATTCGAATAGGAGAGGGACTGCGGGTCATGAGCAAGGCGAACCGGAAGATCTGTGAAGGGAGGTTTGTGTGGCACCTGCTCAGAAAGAATGACAGTCACCATCTGCCATCAGTACTGATGTTATTTTGAATATATTTGCATCGTAGTGCTTGAAATCTAAGTCAGATCATTATTTTATCCTTCTCTCTTTGTTATTCATGGGATTTTTGCCAGTGGAAGGAGCCAGGGAGCACGACATGATTTGGCCTGTTTTTAGGTATAATTATGAAGAACAAATTCATTTAATTTCTGTTTTGAAGAGAGGGTAGTGTAAACTCTTAAATTCACCCAAGCACCTAGTGCACAGGAGATAAAAGGGTGCTACACAAATCCTCAGGGTTTGGATGGTGCCTGAGACAAGGCTCAGGTGTCTGCATCAGCCCTGCTGTACAGGCTCTCCACAATGTTAATTTCTCTGGAAACCCTGGTAACCAGGGCAATGTTGTTCTCCATATCTTAATGGTCAGGAACCAAAACTCAGAAAGGCTAAGTCATGTTGAAGACTGAGAACACTCCTGAGACCTGAATCTGAGTATATGAAGACCTGGTGTATGGGAGTTCTTGGAGGAGAAGCTGTAAAAATGAGGAGTAAAGCCATAAGAACAGAGGGACAGATGGACAGAGGAACATGGTACTGCAGAAAATGGGAAACTGATTAAGGCTTTGAAAATAAATGATGCTGAAAATGAACACGAGTTTAGGAACCAGAGTAATAGTAGCAATAGTGGACAAATATCAGAAGAAAGTTGATTTTTTTGTCATATTTATCAAGTATCAAGAGTTTTTAAAACCTCTTAAAAAGTCAATAGTACAATGAAGTAATCAGGAAAATCAGAAAAATGTGCAATGTCTGGAGAAAGGAAGTTGTAAAGAACAAAGAAAAAGGACGAATATAAAAATATACTGCTGAAAAATGCAGTTCTTGAGGCAAGTACTTGTGAAGCTATGCCAACTTCTATAAATACAGTTGGCTTTAAAATGAGAAGATATCATAGAAAAGTTGAACTATTTCATTTTGACATTTTCCTAGCAAAATGATTCAATGTTTTATTTCCAAGTTCAGTTCATTTTACAGATGAGTTTGTTTTAATTTAAAATAGAGTAAAAGGAATCTAAAAGTGAGACAGGATTTTTTTTTTAAGCAACAAAAAGTTGTTTCGATGATGCCCTGGAAGAATTATTCTCCCCAGTTTTTCAGTTTTCTCACTGAAGTGAAAAATCAATTATTTGTGCAGCCCTAGCTGTGTAATGAGGCATGTTAAAGAAAAACTTTGGTTAGAGATGGGGGTGCTCCTGTCTTAAAATTCTGAAATTTTAGATACCTCTGTATATCTCAGAGATATCTGAAGAGATACGTGGGTAAGGGGCAAAGGAAAGGGTTCATCATGAAAGATTACATCATCTGACTACTGCTCTTTGTTACCAGAAGAAACCTTGCTGTCTCACTGATGTTGCAAGTCTGAGTTTTCAGTTTTGAATGGAGGTGTAAAAATCTTCTTCTGTCTTACTCCATGCTTCCAGGATAGGCTGAGCCCTTTAGAACCTGGGAAGTCCAGACAGGTAGTGATGTATCAGTTCATCTCAGAATTTTTGTCCCATTCTTGGAAGTGGCTGATCACACCAGAACCAAGTTGATCACACTCTGTTATCACAAATAGGACACTGTTGATCACACAAGAAGCAAGATACACTCTTCTGTACCATCTCTGTTGTAACTTCATTAAAACAAGCAAGGGTTAGTTGAAAGAAAATGCCTTAATTTCTTGTCAGTTGTACCTGCACTGGAACACAAATGTCACTTGTGCGAATTCAGTCCTTCAGAAGAAATACTCTCCTATGCCAGTAGTTGATTTTCCACATGCATAATCACTTTGCTGTATACTGGCCACACAGTGTTACAGAGACATGAATTCTTGCCTAAGAATGGAAAAGCGGTATTGTTCCCCAACTTCTAAATGAAAATACTGCTGAAAAATTATGGAATACAAGAGATCTCTTCTGCATGAGGGCATAGAAGAGAAAGCAAGGCTACTGTGCCACTAATATCTGCAAGTGAGATGCTGGAGTTTGCCCAGAGACGGGCAATGGAGCTGGGGAAAGGTCTAGAGAGAAAGTCATATAAAGAATGTCTGAGGGAGCTGGGGGTGTTTAATTTGGAGGAGCTCAGGGGGACCTTATCACTCTCTGCAACTCCCTGAAAGGAGGTTGTAGCCAGGAGGGGATTGTTCTATTCTCCCAGGTGACAAGGGACAGGATGAGAGGAAATGGCCTCAAACTGAGCCAGGAAAGGTTCAAGTGGACACCAGGAAGAATTTCTTCGCAGAAGGGGTTGTCAGGTATTGCAACAGGCTGCCCAGGGAGATGTTGGAGTCATCATCCCTGAAGGTGTTCAGGAAAAGGAGTGAATTGGCACTCAGTGCTGTGGTCTAGTTGACAAGATGTTGATCAGTCAAAGGCTGGACTCAATGATCTTGGAGGTATTTTCCAACCTAAATGATTCTGTGATACACTAGCCCTCTTTCTTTAACTCTTTCCATCATGATAGTAGTTTCAGAATCACGAAGATACTTACCCGGATTGGGGGAACAAACATGCAGATAACTAGAAAAAAAATTGTGAAAAGTTACGCTTATGTGCTCCGTAACACCATGTCTTCTCTGAACTCTTTTTCTTCTCTCATTTTTTTTTTTTTTAACAAAATTTATTTACACTTAAAACCCCACAGACAAATTCATAGAGGACATTGCTTTGTGTTTTCCTGGTGTATGTTCAGGTAGGCAGGGTTCTCCCTGCTGTCTCCATTTGCTCCAAACAATGTAACTTTCCAGATACAAGTGATTCAGCTTGTATATTTTATACCTTTCCAGTACTTCTGATGAGATATTCACTTCCACTAGATGACGACTGCTAGCTGAAGTTTTGCCAAACGAACCCAGCACGACAAACCACCTTCATGAGCAAAACAGTGGATTGTCTAAGAAGGTTGTAATGTTACAAAGCTGTAATGGGGGTTTGGACCTTCTAATTATGCATCCAAAATGGCCTGGCAACTTTATAGTAACTGAATCACTGAAAATGTAAACTTTTTTTTTTTTAAGATTTTGCAGATATTAGTATGTATTTATATACTGGAATTTGAATGAACTTCAGTGGAATAAACACTTTAATTCTTAATGTTCCTGCCTCCCACCTTTTACTTCTTTATTTTTGATCATGAAACTAAACAAATATTTGCCCTGTAATATCAAAGCCCTACAGTACAAAATGGCCTGTAATTCCTGAAATCCCATACTCTGAGTTTCTCGTCTCTGAGTTTGTGTGAAGCTTCGGTTACAGAGCCTTTGAAAGAAATTCTAAATCACAATAAGAGCAGTAATGTAAAACTATTTTTATTGAAAATACATCTACAAAGTAATGTTTCTCAATCCACTCTGGGTGCATACCAATGCAGAACCAGTGAGGGATGGGGAAGGGAATCTTTCTATAATACCTGATTTCCATAAGAAACAAAGTTAGTATAAAAAAAATCACATTCTTTGTGACACAATTCACTTTTCTCAGCTGATGTCATAGAAAGACAGCCTTTTACATTGTCTTTGCAATGTATTTCCAAACAAAATCTTCACAAAAATTTAAAATGTTATGCCGTAAATTCTACAGTTAATGTTTATACACACATTCTGAATACAGTATCTATATAAAAATATCTCTAATTATATATCAGAAAATGCCTGTCTGTATCCTAGATTTGCATTCTGTTAGCAATAAAAAAAAAAAAAAACCCAAACAAAAAAACAACCCATATTTTCTTTCAGTCATTCATTAAAAGATTCATTTAGAGCTTTCTTGGTATGACTGTTCAATAACCTATTTTAAACCCTGCTCACTTCAGTCACTTGAGAGTTCTTGCTCATATTGTCTGGATTACTCAGCTGGAGAAGATGGACAGGAATTTTCAGTCCCAGAAATCAATCTTGCCTGGGAAAAGATTTGTCTTCGACCAGCACACTGACATTTTCACTATAGTTACTTGTACACCCTATTTATGGACTTTGAATGACAGATGCAACATATTGAATATTTTTTGAATGGTAACTGGGACAATGCAAAGGGATCCTTCATTTCTGTTATCAGAATTATTTTGGCAAGGGGAGGGAGAAAGAAGAAAAGTGGATATTTTAATAAAACAGATCATTGAACATTATTGTGCCTGTCAGAAATTTTTCTTTCTCCCAACTGCATCTGCATTATAAAACTTTCCAATTTAACTTCTCTAGTAATGCAAGGCAAAAAGGAAAAGGTACGTAATTTGTATTTCTAGAAAAGGGCTTCTTCAGGGAATAGACTTGAAATGAACAAAAAAGTCACTGTATTACAAGTGCATTGTTTCCCTTTTTTCATTCTTTCCTTATCTATTCCCTGAAAGATACCTACAATATTTCATTTTAAAATCCTTTCTAATTAAAATTTCAGCATATATTATAGTATTTATTATTTTTCGATTTGCATATCTTTTCCTAGTAAAAAGTACAAAAGCACCCATTAGTTTTATTTTCTAAAGGGTTTTCTCTTCTTTTTCAGGTGCTACTGATAAACTCTCTAGGAATTCAAAATTTCACATTAAGATAGGGAGCCTTCTCCAGATGGAAAAATGCAAATCCAGTTCATACCTCTATAATTTATTAGTGAATCAAGAATCTGGGAGGTTTTCCAATCAGAAAACCTCTGCTGGTCTCAGGGATTCAGCTTCAGAATCCATCCCATTTAGGATCTGAACATCTCACCCTCTGCACTTTCTGCAGAAGGCTGGCATTGCCTTCTTATAACTGCTTATTAAGTAGCTCATTAGTGCATCCAGAGCGTGCAAATTTTTTTATCCAAACAGAGATGAAGCCACATGTTCTGTTCCAGACCAGGGCCTTGTTCCTGCAAACACTTACACACACAGATTGTTTAACTGGGTTGTGATGTTGAAATTAAGGGAGCAAATCCAGATTGGAAGTGTATACATGCACATGTAAATGTTTTCGAGTCAGTGGGAGCCAACTAGGCTAAATTTTTATAAAGATCAGCTGAATCTAATTCAAAAAACTGTCTAGATAAAATAACTTTCTCAGAAATATTTCATCTCAGCTGGTAAAAGTGCTGATTTGGGGGTATTTTCTTTTCTTTATTTATATATCTTCCCCCTTTTTATCCCCTCAATTAATCTCCTGCTTTTTATTGTCCTGCTAGTATTTAAACAATAATACAACACTAGAGAAAAAAAGGCAGATAAAATAGCAAAAGTCCTGTTAATTTACTTAGCTGGATGCAGTTATCAAGTTAGAAGTGTTGATTGTGTGTTTATAGATGTTAGGAATTTTGCAACAGGTATTTAAAAAAATAAAACCATTTTCAGGCTCTGTTATCTGTTTTTACTTTCCAGTTCATAAAAAAAAAAAAGAAAAAAAAAGATTCACAGGACTGAGTAACATATACACAATCTCTTTTTTTATCCCCAGTTAGCATATGTCTAGCAGGACCAGTGTTGTTGCCTGTTAATTTTTTTTAAGTGGGAAGCCAACATATACCATGATCACTGCTAGTTTGGAGTATATTTTCATTAATTCTTTCCAGTGCGAGCATAAAGGGAGAAATCAAGGAATAGATGAAGTTGGTGAATTCAAGATATAAATCGCTGGAAAAAGTGTGTGTTTTCCCACACTTGTAGTGTTGAACTCACGCTTTCTCTAGCCTACATCTTGGTTTCACTATCTATTGGTTTCTCATTCTCATTTTCTTGTGAGATCAGTTGGTATGGTTTCTTCATTTCATTCTCCTCTATCACAGAATTACCCATTTCAGCATCCCTGTTCTTCAGCTCATGCCGTGATAAATGTTCAACAATTCCTGCTCCAATGGAGTCTCCCAAGACGTTGGTAGTGGTACGGAGACGATCCCTATGGAAGAAGTAGTCGGTTAATTTCATCCCTTGCTCAAGGAATCATGCAGACTAGCTGCTAAAATGGCCCTTAAATAGCTACTAGATGAGTCACCTGTTTCATATACATTCACTTATCGAACTGTCAATGCTGTGATTTCTTCTACAGAAATTAACAAATATAATTTGATAGGGAGTCACAAAACATGTTAATACTCTTAGCAACTTCACAGCAAGAAACAGTCATGTGATGAGGACAGCAAAGGGAGCATATGGCTTCTTGGAGGCATTTTAATACTCTTGGGTATCAAGAGTTTGGGTTTATATCCTCTGAACATGTAAGCTAGCAAGAATCTACCTTGTTAGGTTTGTTTGTCTCCTGACCATAAAGCATGATGTGTAATTTAGGGTGGAATTGTGTAGGAATGACTCAAATTAAACTACAAAAATTCATGCCTCTCAGAGGACTCTGCCCAGCAGATGCAGAAGGCAGCTTGATAAAGAGTGACTGGCAGTGTCTGTAGGTAAGCATTCACCTACAGCAGGTGGTTCGATACTCATTTGTAGATATCGTGTTCTGATAACAATACAGGCAACTTCTTTCATGGATCACTTGGGAAGACTGAAGTGTAAAAGCCTCTGGAAAAGCTAAATAATAAGTGTTAGATGAAACAGAGGTTGGAGGGAATCTTCCTTTGATTTATTTCCAGGAGCTAGGGGAATATATATATATAAAGGTGTCTGCCATCTTCTACAGATAGATGAATGGAAAAACTGAGGGACGATATTTTGTAGTAGCAGTTACACCATTATTTTTCATTTCTGTGTTCATGGGGTAGACAGATAAGCCTTTCTTAGATTAGATAGTCAGCTAGGCTGCAATGAATTGGTTGGATCTGATCCAGTTCTGAGATTGATTGAAACGTTTTCACTGCCATCCTACAAAAGATAAAAGACTTAAGCAATTCTTTGCTTACTTTATTACAGTGTATCTGAAAGTGTTCTTAGTATCTTAACAATACAGGTTTCTAAGTAAACCTTTTGCATGCAAAAGAAGCCATAATTAAGCAACACCCCTCACCATCTGCTCTAAGAAAATACCTTAAGAGCGAGAAATAGTGATTCTTGTTTCCAACTGCCTTCCACAGCAAAATATTGTAGTATAACCAGAACATCCCTGGCTATTTCACTTCTAAATATGGTCTAAGCCTTTAACAACTCCATAAAAATACTTACAAGAACCAGTCCACTGCAATGATAAGAGTGATATCATCGGTAGGCAAACCTACTGATGTGAGCACAATGACCATGGTCACCAGTCCAGCTTGAGGAATGCCTGCAGCCCCAATACTGGCAGCTGTGGCGGTGATGCTGTGCAGAGAGATGACAAGAGCAATGAATTGGTTTCTGTAATTAAACTGCAATAAAACTCTCCTTATCAACTGTCAAACTTCAAAACCAGATAAAAAGCAAGCAGGCATTTGCTCAGTAGTAAATAAAAAGATGAACCTAGTTCCTTATCTGAATATCTTATAGCTGCAGGGGAGTATGACTCTTAATCCAAAGTGTTTCACCAAACCTTTATTCAGAAACCTTGAAACATGATTTTGTTAGGTGGTAAATTCCCTACTAGATGCCAAGGGCCAGACAAAAACATTATAGTTACATGTCCCCACCCACTGAAAAAACTCACTCCACAAGCTCAAACACATTAAAAGAAAAGCTGGGGAGGTAGTTCTGTCTTGACAGATCTAACAAGAACTTTTGCTCCATGTCCATCTCACTATAACTTCATGCCAGGTGAAGTCTCTGTCCTCCAGCAGTTGGCGTTCTGCCATCAGAAAGCAGAAAGCTGCCAGAAAACCTGAGTCATACAGTCTAGTGATTTTGTAGACATATGCTTGTTCACACCTGGTTTAGGAAGAATTTGTTTTCTCAGGTGGTTTTCCAGGGAGCAGCTCTAGTACTAATGAATGTGAAACAATTGCCTTGGAGGGTGAAGGAAAAGTTTTGCCTTATGTTAATGAATATTGAAATAAACTGGCGGGTTTTATGGAGAGAAGCACTATATCTGAACTTCCAGTGTTCCTGTGTGATAGATATGTGTCTTTGTCCCACAGCGCCCACCTGTCCCCTTGCTGACATTCATTTCCTCTGAACATGTACCCATTACCCTTTTCCCTTAAACTGTGATAAACATAATGAGATTAAAGCAGATCAGTTATCACTGAAGGCTAACTAGTGGGTTGTTTGCTATCCTGTTTCAAACAAAAGGCTCATGTGCTTGAAAACTTAACCTGTCTTCACCACTTCTGTCAGCTGATGCAATAAAAATGTATTACTGATCCTTACACAGCCCAGTCTGTATCCTGAAAGCCAGAAAACGCTACCTCTCCTAGCAACAAAATTGTGATGCTTTTATGCTTCTGCTTTGTACATGCATTATAAACTACCTGGTACTCATTACGGGTCTGTAGGTCCCAACAGCTGCATGAGTTCTTAAAGAAAGAAAAATTTGAAATTGATTAAAACCTGTTCTTCTTGTCTCTATTAAGTGCAGTAGTGAGTGTGTCATGTTACAGTTTTGTTAAAAGTTTATCTAAACGAGCATATGTGCTGGGGGTCCTTTTGTGTGCAGAAGATGTAAATTACAGATAATCTGATACTATAGCAGTTCTTGTTTTCAGCTTTAGATGCTTTTGTTTAATCCCACACAAACCAGCAAAGGGTCATCACGAAGGTGCTTTTATTAAATGTGAGTAACAGTGATTTCCATACCTGATTGTGATAATCTGCCCAAAGTTCAGATCAAAGTTGTTGACCTGTGCAATAAAAATTGCAGCCAAAGCCTCATATAAAGCAGTTCCATCCATATTAATTGTAGCACCAACTGGGAGTACAAATCTTGTAACTCGTTTGTCCACTCCATTTATTTCTTCTAGACACTTAAATGTGACAGGTAGTGTAGCAGAACTGAAACAAAAAGAAAGAAGATAATATATGATATAAATTCCACAGAGGGAAAGAGATGAATGTCACATGTTATTATGACAAGAGAGACTGTTCTGTCTTGGTTTTTATGTCATGTACCAGAATATTCATTTTTTTAATGCAAAGGCTGGATTTAAGCACTTCTAACAGTGAAGGTTCTCCTAATGCTCTTGAAAATCTTTTCTAGCTGCTAATTACTGCCATTCTCTATGTAATCCTTAGTCTCAAAGTGACTGAAAGTTCAGTGTTATGTCACAAGGTTCTTCCACCAGGCACAGAAATCTATTTAAAATTACAATTCTCAGTTTTAAGTCATGGTGCTGTGATTGAATCATCCCTGAACATTGTTTCCTTGAGGTTATACAGAATGGGCTATTCAAACCTTCCGTGAAACACATGTTTTCTCTTATTTATTTGTGGGCTCCCCTGCAAAAGGTGTTTTGATTGATAATTGCCTTACTTCCCCACCTATGGAAGAACCACACTGCCACTCACTGGCCTCCACACCTTGATGGGATAAGCAAAACTGAAAGGGGCAGTAAAAGCAAGAAAACAGAGGGATAGAGAATAAAAATGTTTAATAAGTGATGGAGCAGTCTGGAAGAAGAACAAAGGAAAACAATGCAAGTGATGCATGGGCACCACTCATTACCTCCCATGGACAGAGCAGTGGCCAGCACATTCTGGAGTGATAGGTGGCTAGCCTTTCTAAAACCCTCTTTCCCCTTTCATTGCTGACCATGATGTATGTGGCATGGAATATCTCTTTACTTTGGTTCATCTGACTGGCTGTGTGCCCTTCCAAGCCACAGTGAACCCCTCAGCTCTGTGGGGGCAGAGTGAGAGACAGAGAAGGTCCTGATACTGTGTAAATACTGTTCAGCACCAGCCGTTCATCAACATGTAGTAGCTGGTTTTTTGGCCACAAATCTAAAACATGGCACTATATGACTTGCTATGAAGGAAGCGAACTCTGTCCAAGCCAGGTCTGTATCTCTACATCTGATCACACCAAAGTAAAGAGGTTTTTCAAGGCACGGCAATTCAGGTTACTTGGTCTCAGCGGATCCTTCATTGCTAACTAATTAACAAACTTTCTAGTCTTTGAAAACTCTATCAATATTGATAAAATACTGACAAAAAATAAAGAGGGGCTGTGGAAAATTGTGTTAGAAAAACATCTTTGCTGACAGTCATCTTACAGTTGAATTTCAAATGGTTTTAGAATCCATTTGCAGTACTGTATGCCATCTTGCATCAGGCTGGGTTTTCACTTCAAAATAATCTCAAACAGCAGGGACTCAAATTTAGCAATACTGAATATCTGACTAAAACCCCCTGACTTTAGAGACATTTTTAAAATCTGTTAAAATGAAAGCTGTTTTATGAAAGGTCAAATGCTATAGAAATGTACACTTCATTGTAATAATGTTTTCTTCTGTCATACATCCAAACAGGTTTTTTAATTCACATGACATACCTATGATCAGCTGCAAAGATCAAAAGTGGCATTTCTGTTGTAGGTTCTGTATTCATAATTGGCTATCAAGATTTTGAGCACAGAATGTTAGCTGCCAATAGGAATCCTCTTTAGACTTTGCTGCTTCATTTTGCCATGCATATCCTTTTTCCAGCTGTATCCTCCATTATCAAGCCATTACAAACTACTTAGAATAGCAAACACCAAGACTAACCAAAGTCACAAGAGTTCTGGCCATACAGTCTGCATCACCAAATAGATTAGTTTCATCTCTCTTCAGGGTTTCTTATAGAAAACAGAGTTCTAGTCAGTATCAGAGAGCAGCAGAACTGAAATACTGTGCCCAAGTGAATACAGAGTTCACCAAATATTAGGCAAAATTGTTTCTTAAACCAGTAATACTATAAAAGCAATAAAGCATTAAAATACTGTGTTATACCTGGAAGATGTCCCCAAAGCTGTGACTAATGCCTGGATTAAGCCTCCAATAAATACCCATGGGTTCTTACGAGTGATCACGAAGTAGAGAAGAGGTAGGACAATGACAGCGTGAATTAGCAAACCGATGATAACTGTTACAGTGTACATGGCAAGCTGACCACCAATCACACCCATATCTTCCATCTCAACAATTTTTCCAGCAATCAAGAAGAGAATTCCAAGTGGAGCATACCTGCAAATAAGAAATCAAAACAGCATTACAAAACAAAGCAGAGATTTGGTCCACCACCCATACTGTTTGTGTTTATATGCATAAATGCAGAACTTCACTGTAAGGTTGCTCCTATTCAGGAACAGTTCAAGAATTTAACTCTTCGACTCTTAACAATTCAACCTGGATTAAACCCCACCAGTGAATTCTGGTGGGATTCAATGGATTCAATATCTGGTAAGGATTTCGAGATATATACTGTGCCTTTTGACAGGTAGGAAAATTAATTCTCCTTGGAATTCAAGTGTAATTTAAAAGCTAGTTTAGCCAATCCTGTTATAATTCTGCCTGTGTGAAAGAAGGCTCAACCAACAGATGTGTACACTATGCCAAGCAACCAGTTCTATTCTAGTGCTCCTTCCCATGTTGTTGGGGAAGGAACCTGCAAAGAAGTCTGATAACTTCTGAAGATTTCAAGTGGCTTTTGATGCATAAGATTTTTAGACTTTTAGATTTTTCATATAATTGTAGCTTTGTAGATTGCTAAAGCATGGCTATAGCTTCTAATATTTTCTCCATCTTCTACTGTTTAGCAACAATAAGCTAACCTTATAAATGCATTCTTAAGTATTGTTTAGTCTTATTCCAAGAAGAGACCTGACTACAAGGACATTCTGTTTTCCAACCAGAATCTGGACCAGACATAAAAAAAAGTGTGGCAAAAGAAACCTGTGGATTGCTTCCAGTGGGACAGGACTCCAGAAAATATTACCTAACCAACTAACCTTGTAATTGGACAGTGTATGATAAGTATACTAATCGACTAACCTTATAAAAATGGTAGAGTTACTACCTCACATGTAATTTTTGACATATTGTGTACATGAAAGGTTTCAAGTAAAGGTTTGCTCTTTTATTCACTCTAACAGTGTTGGGAAGATCTAGGCACCTTTCAAGGCACCACTTCTGGCTATGTTACTTTTCATCCAGTGGGGCACTGGATAAATATATTCATCAGCATGAAGAAATCTGTATGGGAAAAATTGGCTGCGTTGTGGGACAGCACCAGAGATGGGATGAACTGCTTTTGCCTATCAAGAAGCACAGGCAGAGGTGAAGAAAGAGCTGGTGCTGAGCGTAAAACTTGAACATAATTCTGCTGCAGCAGTACTTTAGGTACAGCCTTATTCCTGTAAACGTCCACTTGTTTTGTCACAGTAAGATACCACAGAACAGAATCTATCCACTATATCTCAGCTGCTCTTTCTGTCATCAACTCCATGTGGAAATTTATCTGAATCCTCTGCTTTCTCATATTAAATGTGCTTGTGAAGGAGAAAAGATTTTAGTTATTGGAGCAAATATACTTATTTTTTATTTTGTAACTAGTATGGCAGCTTATGTGTGTGCTCCTGGATGGACTCTTGGAGTTGATTTGTTTGTTTTCTGTAGTAAAGAAGGCAACAAGACATAATTTTTTTCATAGTTAACCTTCTGCCTGGAGAATAATGAGTCTCAATTTTTGAAAAGGTTTCATACCTTGAGGGAAAGGTATTTATTTTTTTTACCTAATGAACACAGTGAAGAAAGCAGGAAAATTATGTATAAGCGTGAGCAGTGCAGCTACAATGCAAGGACATACGTATACACGCCACAACTGCAGGAACAAGTTGTGTTGGAAAATTGTGATAACAAGGTCTTGCTGTGTAGAAATAAGATTATGGGAGAGGTTTGTCGGTTTCCTTTAATGAATTCAGATTAGGATACAAGGAAACTTCAATACCTTACTGCTGTGATTGCTATCTTTACGAAGACACAGAATGGCTCTGTATAAGGGCAGCAACTGCTGCCATAGACCCAGACCAGTGAAAGAGTTGGTATGTTTGGGCAAATTATTGTCACAGAGAGTTACAGCTCTTGAGTTCACTCATGAAAAAAGCTCCAAGGTAGATACAATCTTATTGTCTGACATTCTGCCAAACAGAGTCTTGCTACCCAATGCCTGACTGTGATGAGAAAATAGTTAATAGCTTAAAAAGGAATTTATCGAAGAAGCACTTACCACATGATTAGAGCTACCAATCTCATGATAGCCTCATTAAGGCTATCAAAGAAGTCTTTCAATGCCTGACCTTGCTCCCTCATGCTCCCAATCACCAGGCCAAAGCTTATTGAGAACACTACCAAGCCAAGGGCATTCACTCCGTTCACAGAACCTGGAACAGGAACTATTTCCTCTTTCATTCGGGTGAGAGCTTCCATTGCTTCTGACACATTGCTGATTATGGAAGTCACTGTGGATGTGTCGTTGGATGGAATAGCTACTTTAAACTTTCTCTTTTCATAGTTGGTTTTGAACTGTTAAAACAAAAATAATAAAAAGATAGAAACTTGGTGAATCATAGCAAACAAAGGTTAAAATCACAAATTATTATTTACTGTTGTAGGACATTTGAAATTTTTGCTTAATATTTCTAGTTACAATGTACTATGATGACAACTTGGCTTTCCTGAAAGCAACAAAAATCTGTATTAACATCAAAAGTTAAATCTTCAGCTTTAGCTTCTAGAAATCATTTTCTCATAAACAGGCCAAAGTCAAAGATGCAGATTTGTCATGCTCCTATATTTTTGTAACAAAATTATTGATTTTTAGTTTGCATTTTATATAAATTGCTATTTTTTCTCAAAAACAAAATTCCAACTGTTTATGGTCTTTTTTTGGCTAGTGGAAATATTTTCATGTGCTCTGGAGTTTCTTTATTTGTTCATCTTTTTGTATTATAAAAGATTAGACTAAAGCTAACTTAAATATAGCATACTTTTTTTTTTTTCTTTGTTATGGTAAAGACATTAGTTTACTCTGCAGTGCAAGTCACCACATTTCTTAATTAAGAAAGGATTATACTTTAAATGGTTCCGTTAGGGAATGGACAAATTGATTTCTAAATCTTAATATAGTCCTAAATGTCTGCTTTGAAAACCAGTGTTTCACCCCCTAATGTTTTTCCAAAGAGAAATTTGTATCCTGATTATTTCTATCTGGGCTCAAAAAGCCCTGCAGCTCTGTCCTGGTTAAATTCTGTTGAACACAAAGAATACTAAATATCACTAGTATCATGTTTCTTGTTTATCTCAGGATGCTAATTAGTCCATCAAAGCAGCAGAATGTTGGTATCAAGGTTATTCAGTAACTTTGGATTTTTATACTTTTGGAGCTACCAAGAAAAAAGAACTAAGTCCAAAAGGTTTAGTAACCTTACTGATATCTGGAGACTGCAGAACACTTCAGAAATACTTGAGTGAAATGAAGTAATTATGACCAAGATGGGAAACCTGAGTATCATCATCTTTCGACACTAGCCTGATTTAATGTTACTTTCTGCACCTGAATAGTTTTATGCACTCCTTCCACATACTTGAGGTATCCCTCTAAAGGCTCTAAGACTTTCAGAATGTCAAATAAAACCTACTTACAGGACATTTATGGAAAGTTTCTGAATAATATGTAGCAGAACAAATTTACATGAAGGTCAGATACTCCTGAGTTTTGAAAAAAAATTTGCTAAAATCTTATAAGATTTGGACTGTACAGAAGTCAGCTGAGAACTGCATGAGCAGTTGGCTGACATGGGAAAGCCCAGTTCCACTGCCTCACACACTCACATCATCAAACCTGTGATAATTCTTGTTTGATCTCTTAGTGAGAAGATTCTACTTTTTAAAGTGGTAGAAATTTTACCAAGCAAAAATAGTCACCATTTTTTGGGTAAAGCCTGTGGAGGAGAATCAGCTCTCACTGACTGTTGAATGTCAAAGAGGGAAGAACACAGAGAACGAAACAACCAGGGAAGGAGGGATGGGCTTGTCTCTTTAAGTAAGAGAGTGGTATTAGACTGTAAATGGAAATGTAATATAAGTGCTCATTAAAGTGTTTTTTTTATTCTATCTTGTCAGGAATGTTAAAATACTGCCTAATACTTTGCATCAAACATTCCTTTTCCTTTTCCTTTTCCTTTTCCTTTTCCTTTTCCTTTTCCTTTTCCTTTTCCTTTTCCTCTTCGTCCTCGTCCTGCTCCTTCTCCTTCTCCTTCTCCTTCTCCTTCTCCTTCTCCTTCTCCTTCTCCTTCTCCTTCTCCTTCTCCTTCTCCTTTCCTTGTCTGCAGGTATGGTAATTGTGTTACACTTATATTTCTATTGCTGTTTTTCAGTAGGAAAAAAACTTAGATGTTAATTCCTTAATGCAAATGTCTGATGGAGGTAAGTATGCTCCGCTTGCGGGCACACAGATTAAACAAAAGTAGGAAAGCAAGCTGTTTAATGAGTTCTGGAACAATGATGTCTGGAATTAAAGGCTAATTTCTTATGAAATTTGCTGTTCACTTCTCACTTTCCCTAGAACATCACAAGTTACTTGTTTCTGACTCTCCTCTGCTACCGTCAGGTCCTTCTCTCATTCCCACTCAACTAGGTCAAAAGCACGTGTGATACAGCTGTTTGACAGAGTTGGATGTGTGCTGCCTGCTATGAGCTAAATCATAAATCACTTTTCCATCAGTGGCAGCATGGTCTTTATTTGTCTGAGAATTGCCCCCTTCATGTCAAATTAGGTTGGAGTTTCCCATGGTGCTACAAAATTATGATGGGGACTGAGAAGGTCAGTCTACAACGGAGCCTATTGGGACCTATAGGGGAGAAAGCACAATGACACAAAGATTCTTACCTTCAAAAACCTGTGCTACAAAGAATTCTAGGTGGTAATAAGAATATGCTTTCATTTTGTGCTCATTCTGGAATTCTGTCACAGCAGAAACATGCTTTTAATTCTTTATTAGTTAAGTCTCTTTAGGGGTATAATATGGATTTTAGGAACTCACTCAGCAAAGTCCTTTTCCATTTCAACTACTGGACTGGCACACAGAGATTGTAGTTCTTATCTGTCGACTCACCTTATTCATCATAAGTATTCAGGAATATTACTAGGGAGAGTAGCCTTTCTGGAACATCTTCCAGAGCAGTGGAGAAACAGCTCATTTAGAGTAAGATGCAAAATGGTAATCTAAGCAATGGGAAGCAGAGCAATTTTATTTACTCTGGAATATTTACTTGAGCTGGTCTTCCTTTCATTATAGCTTCCTTTCATTATTTCTTTCATTAAAGCCATATATTCCTTTCATCCCAGGAGATCCCTGTGGGTATGCATTCTATGAGTCCGTCTTATGCCCAAAGTTGTTTGCTAAAGTCATGAGAAGTTTCCTAGTGAAGCAAAAGAAATCAAGGAAAACCAGATACAGGAAACACAAGGGATGTACCTACTGAGGAAACAGGTGTAGGATGTAGGTTGAGCTTTATACTTGCTATTGCTTTTACAAATGACATTAAAGGCAAAACACAAGATCGCTTGACCACCACACAACATATTTTCTGTGTGTGAAATGGTGAAAAAGCCAACTGCTTATAGCAAGTGACCACCTTCAAAATGTTAGAAAGTATTTTGAAATAGATGAGTTAATAGCAGGGTTGACTATTACTGCTCTGCAGAGTAACTGGTGGCAAGAGAAAATTTTTTAAGCTTTTATGACACTCCTATTTTCAGCAGATCTCTATCCCAGTGGCAATCAGAGTTATCAGCTTTTAATGTGTCTTGTACTGACAGTTTAATATCACAATGCTGTTCTGCTGATTCTTGTTCCTTTGCAACTTTCAGAAATAGAAGAAATTAGATAAAATAAAACCTCTCATTGTAGGCTTAAGGGTCTCAGGAGAGAGACTAGACATCCACACACTGATAATATGTGATGGGCTAGGCAACATCACTGAAGTCCTGTCATTTCTGAGTATCTTTGAACATTATGTCTCCAGGAAGAAGTACTTTCGCCCGGTAAGATTTTGATGTAAAATACTCATAGTTTTTCCTTAAGTTGATGTATAGAGAACAACTGAGGAGCAAGATAAATGTTATTTGAATGTATTAATGTGAGCAGCTTTCAATGAACAATCATATCTGCAAGTAAAATGCATAAATAATGCATTTCTGGACTTTTTTTACAAGACATGCTGGTAATGAACAACTGTAAAATTAATTTTAATTAACTGAGCTCTCTATGAGATAGAAAATATAGTTGTTGCATTGAATAATAATGCAATGAATCAGTTGTTTACATTTTGATTATTATTTTGTTTTAATTAGTGATACAAGATACGCACAATCATTCGACTTGGATTTACTAAAGAACTTTTGATGAAACAACATTATAACTGGCAGCAGCACATCCCAGTGATTTAACTTGCAGAAATGGTAAGTGCAAAGGTATCTGTTTCGAAAATTCATAATTCACTGTCATAATTTACTCTGAGACAGTGTAATTAGTGCTGTCTGTGCTAAGTCTGTATGATGATGCTGCATTTAGTGAATAATGATTTTAAAAGCAACAAGTTTGCTTAAATGTAACCCTAAAAAATTAAAAGAAATGAACACCGAGATATTCCATCTTGTTAATTGCTTTTTTCCCCTTTGCTTTCCATATGGATATGTGTGAAAGCATTCTAAATTTTCCTCATAAGAACTGATGGTACAAGTTGTATCTTAACTAGCCCAAATTATCATGAGGAATAGACACCATATATTAGTTAGCATTCATTTCTAGAACTATGTTTTAACACTTCCAATTCCCTTGATAATGAAAAGTTCAGGAAAGAATATGTAATTGAAAACATCACAGAAGAAATGCAGTTATCAGACGCAGTTCTGTAAGCTTCAGCAGGCATTGAATTCTATCTATTCACACCAGAATGACCCTCTCCAAATTTTTGGATTGATTCTGTTTCTCTTGATTTTGCAAGTTTGCTCATATTTCTTCTGCCCTTTGATAGACCCCCAGAGCACAACACGAAGAACAAGGAGCTAAGAAGCAGTATCTGCTTAACAAGCAGACTGCTCACTACTGCTCAGCCCCAGGCTAGACAGCATTTTTTAATTTAGCAAGCAAAGAGAAATGAAGGGATAATGGCCAGCGCTGAAATAAAAACCCAAAGGTTTCTTTAGATATCCCTAAACTGGGGGTGAATGCAGGGGCATAGAGAAAATTTTAACCAAAGTAATCTAATTTTAGGTAAGTGTGGGTTTACCTGTAGTCAATCTATTCAGATTGTCTTGTTACTCATAAAAATCACAAAACCTCATATGATCAGTGCACAATGAAGGTCATGACATGTCAAATGAAAACAACCAGCATCGGAAAATATGTTATTTAGATTAATAATCTGAGGCTTAACAATCAGCCTGAGAACGCTGAGGTACTCAATGAGTTCTTTGTCTCAGTCTTCATTGTCTGGCAGTCAGGCTTTCCATATCTCTCAAGTCCCTGAATCTCCAGGTGGAATTTGGAAAAGCAAAGTCCCTCCCACTTTAAGCAAAGGTTTGGAATCACCTGATGAAACTGAATCAAAGTCTATGAGACGTGTTAAAATGCATCCCAGGGTCCTGAGGGAACCAAACCACTCTCCATCATACTTGAAAACTCATGTCAGTCAAATGGAAAAAGAGAAAAAACTGGGAAAGAAAATGTGTTAAGAAGGAAGATGAGGAGAAGTAAAAGAAACGGGAGGCAGCTTTGTCCCACAGTCTTGTTGGAAAGAAACAGGAAAGGGAATCCAAAGGACCAAACAACTGAAAGAGGAACAGTAGAAAATTTAGGAAGGTATTTCCTAGATAAGTCCTAAGTTTCCAGTCTCCTTTCAGGACTCTTTGTCTCCCAACAGCAATCCTATAAAAGTTTTCCCAACTCCACCTAAAATCTCCCCCACTTTGTTTATGCTCTCCACTCAGTTCCATTTCATTTTGCATTTTCCAGTAGGTTACAATACAAATTAGGAAAGAAACCTGCCTAAGGATGCTGCAAGACAGAATGTGCACATTTGGCCTATCCAAAGATGTGATTTAAATGTGCAGTGCATATTCCAGGGATGATTTCCAGGTGTGTAAAGCTGTGGGTTGGTATTACACCATTGGCTGTGGACAGCTCTGAGCAGCAGTGTGTTTTGTGTTAGGACCATCAAATATGGTGCTACAGAAGCAGGTTTGTGCCAGATGGATCATTCTTCTTCGTAAATTTTCTGAGAAACATGTGAAAGAACAGATGAAAACTTTTGAAAAGAAAGTTATGGGGTGAGATGTACAAAATCATCTGGATACCTTAGAATATTACACATACTTGTAAGCTAAGATCTTAGTTTAATGAATCTTCTACAACAAAATAACTTTTTTATGTAAAAATCTAGGGTTTGGTACCAAGTTAGAAAAATAATAGTACAACAAATTTAAAATCATGGTACTTCAGTAAATCCTGGTACTTCCAGTTGCTGCTGAAAGTCAGTAAAAACTTTCACTAAATATGTCCTGGTTTTTTGAATTGTTTTTTAGAAACCTCCTTAAGGTGTAGGTCGTGTAAGAAATACAATATTCTTAATGTTAACAGAATCTACAGGACATCTTTAATTAAAAAGAGAGCTTTAGAACTTCTAGTCACTGAGCCAAGTTTCCTGTTGCAGTAGAATACTTTATCAAAAAAATTTTTTCAACTGTGTTGGAAAACTGCTGAAATGTTCCTATAACTCCTAAATGAAGGTGTTTTCAGGAACTCAACTTTAAGTAATGTAGAATTAAAAACATTACTAATTTCCAGTTTCAATTCAGTAATAGTGATTTCCATTTCTTTTTGTACATTTTTATCTTATTTAGTTCTGTTCCCACTTTTTTTTGATACTCGAATAGTTTCTCAGTCAGTATTTTTTTGCTTTATATGTTGTGTTCTTTTGATAATTCCAACAACCCCCCTGTATTAATTTTGCATGAATCTATGAATGAAAATGAACATGCCCAGTATTCTAAATGGTCACATGCCTCTGGCTATAGTTCATGGCTTGGTGTTCTGTCACTTAATGTATATCCTAGAACTGAATTTCACTTTTCTTGGTCTTTTTGATTATACTTACGATGTCAAAGCAGAAATTGCTGTTAACTTCTAAATGTTAATTTCACATGTGATGAAGAGCTACAAGGAGATAACTCAACATGCCAACATCTGCAAGAGCTGAGTCGTTTTGTTGCTGTGACTTCGCAGTATTGTGTTGTGCCAGGGTCTTATCACCTTCTTTGGCATTTTTCAGATAACACAAAGTGCTTGGACTTCCTTGTCATCTGTCATTTTAACTGCTTGCATCTTAGGGCAATGCCATTCATAAAAATATCAGTTGGGGCACTCCCAGTCCCTTCGGCAACTTCCATTGCTGTTTCCACAAATTTTAAAATTCTTACAGTCCCTGCTCAACTGTTTCACTTTTGTCATCTTAAAAACTCTATTTTTTGTCAGAAGTTCAAAAAACCCCAAAAAACTAAAATAAAAACCCCCAAACAAAACAAACAACAACAACAACAACCACCAAATTAAAAAAAAATAAAAGAGGAAATTATCAATATTGTGGAAGAAAAATGGTACAATCTGTATTTCAGAAACCTTTGTGGTTTTTCTAGTTTGTTTGTTTCATGTATTTTTCCTTTTTGTTTGTTATGAAGTCTTTACTTTTTCCTTTAAGGCATTTATATCCTTAAATATAACTGAGATCAAACTAATAGCCTGTTATCTGCTTAAATAACTTCCCAAATCTTTTTCAAACTGCAGTCTGGAAGACACTTTGATTGCTTTTAAGAGCTCTAGATAATAACTTCCAAACTGGAGAGACTGCTGCTACGTCTGTAACTTTATACCCCATTTATTTCATTATTTTGAGATAAAGATCATATCATTCCTGTACTTTATTACAATAAATTCTTTGAATTTATTTCTAGCTTAGAAACAGACTTTTGCATTTCCATACTGCTCTACAGCATCACTGTGCTGAGTTCATCAACATCCTTGCTGAAGACAGAGGCATGGAATTTGTTAGTCTTGGACCTGGGTCTAGTTTGCTTTTTAATCTTTAATCTAGAAATCTTTAATGCAGAAAGTCACTCCTTTTTATTGGCTTCTGTTTATATAACTAAAGATAATGTTAAAATTTCTTTTCAATTCTTCTGCAAGATGTAACTCAGCTGGACTTTGGAAAGTTTGTACTTTATGCTCTTACTTCTTGACCTCCATATTTCAGCTTTTTTATTGCTATAGCAGTAAGTGGCAAATAATATAAGTTCAAGATTGTGAGGTCAGTATGAGGCAATTAGATTATGGAAACACACATTCTAGGTTTCACTGAATGTATAATGTCCTCAGTTTTAAAAAAAAAAAAAAAGTAACAATTTATTATTATTTTCTCCACAGAACAGCTAATGTTAAGACCAAGTTAATGATAGAGGACTTTGAGAAGCAACATAAAAAAAGGACTCCTAAGGACTTCTACCAGGTGACAGGAGGTTCTTCATTTGCTTTTTTTGTTAATGTCCACAAAATTTTTTCTTCTGTTTTGAACCTACGCATATTTGTCACATGACATTCTTGAAAGTCTTCCAGTCTTTGCACAGATGGTGAATATCTCAGTATCTCCCAATTTGGCATAACACTGTTTTAGAAAAGCAAATCCTGAATTCACTTTAATGAACCTTGCTGTCAACTTAGGAATTTGACATTTTTGAAAAAAATAATTTTTTGATTTGCCGAGCCGTGTGGGTTCTCTTCACTTCTCATAGCAAATACTGCTGTCTCAACATGGTTGAAAACAAAGCATAGACTTGGTTGGTTTAGTTCAGGAGTATTTTTTTGACAGCTGGTAAAAGACGTAAGTTATGTTTCTACTGTAAGTACAAAAACGTGATATTCTTAAGGCAAATGTGGTTATGTTTAATTTCTTACTTCTTCATGTTTTAGTTGGAAATAATAATAAAAAAGTTACCTGTTTAAAGCAGGCTTCCACCAGATTTGGAGGGAACATATTTCTGTGGAAGAGAAAGAAAATAACATGAGAAGTAATAATATGCTAATAATTTCTTTCGTAAGGACACAGCTAATAAAATAATTGACCAGCTAATTTTTGAAAGAATCCTAATCCTATATGTGATTACATATACACTGAGTAGAGCTTTGCATGTTGGCCTGGTTAGCTTTACCAGGATGAAATGTAGGATTGGATAGTTCCTGGCAATTGGAATCTCTGTATTCAATATTGTAGAGAAAGTCTGGTTATGGAGCCGTATATTAGCTGAATTGCTACATGTACAAAGCTCTATGGGACAGGGCTCACTTTTAATTTTGTATTTATTAATGCTTTATGAATCCAGATTAATAAAGAAATAAATAATATTTAATGTATTTAGAGTTCTCAAACAATTTTTGCATTTATGTAGCCTAGTACTTCATGAAATTTATCACTTGATTTAGTCATGTCGTGGCTGAACCCCAAATCTTTCTGACGTTTGAGTATTCTATAATGATAATAATACATACACATGTGTGTATGTTTGTTGCAGATGGGGGTTTGTTTCTCTGTTTTCCTTTGTTTTGTACATTTCTGATGGATTTAGAAGCAGCCTAACTGAATAAATCTTGAGCAATCTGAGTGCAAACCCCGTCATGAAGGTTTCTATAGTCTCCCTCCCTGGCAGCACGATCCGTGAACGCCTTTCTCTGTGTCTCTGAATTCTCCAAATGGGTTAGTGGAACACAAAATTTTGGTGGTTTAACCTGTGGAAAAGTTTCTGAGTTCAAAACCTCAGCTTTCCTACTCCCTGGAATATATCTGTGACATATTAGCTCTGTAAAAGAGGTATTGCAGAGGCTCTCAGCAAGGAGAAAAAAAGATTTTACGTCTGTGTCCTCTTATTTCAAGCATTTTATTTTCCTGTTCCTAGAACTCATTTGCCATTCATATAATTGAATGAATTGAGTAGATGCACCCAGACTGGTGGCTACAATTCAAAATTAAAATGAATAACCAAATCAGGGGTTCAAGTGAACTGAGAAAACTGTTGCAAGTTGGAAGAAAAGTGGAGGAATTTGGTAATAAGGTCTGTGCTATGGAAGGAGGAAAAAAGACCCATGCAGATAGCAGAACAGAAGTCTTTCTTTTATTCAAGAAAGAAAGAAAGAAAGAAAGAAAGAAAGAAAGAAAGAAAGAAAGAAAGAAAGAAAGAAAGAAAGAAAGAAAGAAAGAAAGAAAGAAAGAAAGAAAGAAAGAAAGAAAGAAAGAAAGAAAGAAAGAAAGAAAGAAAGAAAGAAAGAAAGAAAGAAAGAAAGAAAGAAAGAAAGAAAGAAAGAAAAGAAAGAAAGAAAGAAAGAAAGAAAGAAAGAAAGAAAGAAAGAAAGAAAGAAAGAAAAAGAAAGAAAGAATCTTCAGTATTAAAAGCAGTTTCTTCCCCTGCAACAGCTTGATTTGGAAATAAATCCATGTATCCTTTTTTAACATTTTAAGGGCTAGAGATATTGATATCATATAGTTGAAAAAAATTTGGCAACTTTACGCAGTCACTGTCTAAAATTCTCTACTTTTTTTCTCTGTGAATCTAAATATTACTGTCATATCTATTGGTACAGAAAATGTGCAATATCATAGCCATACCTGATTAAATCAAGAAAGGCATCTGCTGCTGTCACTTGCACAATTTTGCCTTCTCTGTGCATGTTTTCCTTAGTACCTTTCCCAGGGTGGATGATGACCACAATGATTATGCCAATCAGTACAGCAATGATTGTAGTGCTCATGTAGTAGACTACTGCTCGGACTCCCATCTTCCCTGAGGCTTTACTATCCAGGGCAGCAATTCCTAGTAAATTTAAGCACAATGACATTCACCTGATACAGTTGTGCATAAAAGGGTATGAACTAAGCATGATGAAAATAGTTCTGTGGGAAGAGTTTTGATGACCAGGACACTTAAAACTACCCGAGGCAAGATGTCCCTCTTTTGCAGCTCATACTGCCACTGTCTTCCCATCCCACCCCTAGTTACATAATTTTCTATTACAAGAGTTACAGCTTTCTGTGCTTTCTTAGCACTTCATTAAAAGCAAAGATTATTGGTCTGATGCAGTGTGACACTCCCTATATTCCAGTGAGACAAATCATGGTTTCTGATTCATGTAATTATCACAGTCTGAAAAACGTGCTGCACATAATTTGTAATTGTAAGGTAGAAAACAGAGTATTCTTGAGTAATGTTGATAATGTTTGCAACAATTAACATGCATAAAGGGTTTTCGTTAATCCCCAATGGGCTACCTCAGTTTACCTCTGTCCCAAGTCATGGGAGCTTAAAATAGATTAAATGCTGCTAGCCTGATACAGAAAATCCTTACCCTTGTATGAATAAGTCCTTATAGTCTTTCATAAACTTTGCAGAACTTGCAACATTAATCCTCATTCTTGGCTCTGTTTGGACCTACTGTGAATATTAGGGTGTTCCCTATGGCGTCTTCTATAGTGTTTTTTATCAGATCGCACTGATGAATGGCTGCAATATGTTTTTTAAATGAAGGTGAAGTTCTGACAGGGAAAAGGTTCTGAGTCTGAGAATGAAAGTCTCACGAGGACTATCAGAAATGACAATGCTCTTTCTCTTTCCATCAGATGCAGCTAAGTCTGCTGGTTCTTCTCTTTAAAATGTTCCACTGCTCCTTCTCCTTAAAATTTGCCCATACGCCATCTGGAAGGCTGTGCCATCTGTCTCAAAGCAGTGCTCAGGCTTCTTGTTGCAATCAAGGTTTCAGAGTGCAGAATGAAAAAAGAGATTAGGGAGGGGTCTCTTAGCTTTATTATCTCCTCCTATATGGAATTGACTAACCCATACTTCCATGGACTGCCTACACATTTATATAGATACCATCTTTGAACATATAAAATATAAATAAAGTTTATTTATAAACTGTCTGTCTCAGAGGAGAAAGCATTTAAAACAGGGCAAGAGGACTGTAGGGATATAAATAATACGGAAATACAAAACTTGAATCATGACCTGGCAAAACTAAATGTTTTTTTAAATCATTGTAGATATATCATACATACCTGTTTTCTAAAGGAGGAGCTACATACATGCTGTTGGAGCTACAATGAAAGTACTCTAGTCCCTGAGGTAACTGAGATCAAGGATGTGTTCCAGGCTCTGATCAAATCTTCAAAGTATAAAACCAACCACATGCTTCATACTTACTCTTTCATTTCAGCTTTTTTCATTTTCTGCCCTTCTGGCAGAAACCATTACAGCCAGTAAGATTTGTACCCACAAAAGGATTTGCAAAGGGATATCACTAGATTCACACACTGAATTGTTTGGTTTATGTGTGCCATTGTAGTGGAAGAACAAAGTGTTACTGGTACAGCAAGAAACTGAACGTGGAAATCCAACATTTGAGGCATTTGATCCTTCATTTCTCTACTCAGCTTTTCCATCTGCGAAACTGGATTATAATGTTCATGGTAAGTTTACATTTACGTTTTGAAATTCTGTGAAGAAAATGGTAAACACTAGCAAGTAGTAAATAGCTTTCTCAACTTTACAAACGGGACACCCTGTAACCCTCTTATTTGTGGATAGAAGATTGGTAGTTTTTTTAGAGTCCTCAAGTAATGTAGATATAAAATAATGCAATTATCATTAGCCAATACAAGAAATAAAGTTAATAATTTTTGGAGAACTTCAGATCTTCTTTTGAATTGCACAGCATTTACCTCAGACAGCATTTATTACCAGTTTTCTTTTCAAAGTATTAATATGAAACTTGAAATAAAACATAACTTAAAAAGGGAAAAATGAATGTTTACATACTAATCCAGTCAATTTCATTTTTGTATATTTCTATTGGAGTTTTTTTCTGTTCTTGTTTTTTGTTTCCAAAGTAGCAACATTGGTCTGTTTATTTTTTCATATTGGATAAGACCATTTTTAAACTTGTTCTACAACCTGAGCACAGAGAGTTCACCTATGCACTTTGGTAGGAAAATCTGGAAATGCAGAGATTTTGAATCAGTCAATTCCCAGTATTCTGCCTTTTACAGATAACATATTCAGGACCAGAGGCTGAGCACTGACAGTCTTAGAGGATTTGCAGGCACACCTGCCTGTGCTTTAACCAAGCCTGATGGGTTTTTTGTACTTCACCCTTTATAGCAGGTTGAGTCTTCTACGCTCCAAAAATCACTAGGAGTCAGTGTAGGGCATACCTTACCAGTACAGATTGCTGTTTTGAAGGATTAGATCTTGTGATCCTATTTTTTCTTGGACTGATTCTGGGTGGTGAACCATGTGAAAGTGGTATGTCAGGGAGCAAGAGTCATGGACTGGTCTTTCTAACCTGCTTTCCAGCCTGGTTTCCTGGTGTGCACTCTGGCTGGGACTACATGGCTCTTTGTTTTAGGTGGCTCAGTCTCATTCCTGCTCTTGCTATCATATAAATTATTTCTCAGCTTGAACATAGGGAACAACAATTCCTCTCTTCTTGAGCTGTAACTGCTTGTGGCATGTATAGCAGAAAGCATTCAAAGCAGAGGGATGACAGGCATAAGTATGAACAAAAGTTGTATGAGGAGGAAGCAAGTGCTCACCTCTGAGGGCACTTACTGGGAACATACTGGGCAGTCTCCCCTCCCACTGCAATTAATGGGAACTCAGCGAACTGCAGAAGTTTCCAGCATACCAACAACAACAATTGTCTAAAATAATATTTAAAATCTGTTTTTAAAACACAAGAAAATGAAAGGGGTTGTTTTCTTTGCATTTTAAGATGTTGACAAGATTTCTTAGAACTGAATGGGACTCTGGAAGGGTCCCCAAAGCTTTCATGTGTCACAAAGCATTGTATCCTCAGTGTGTCTTTTCACAGTCAGCCAGCAAAACCCCTATTGTCCCGCGGGAGATGTATGTGCCCCTTTCATCCTGCTCACTGCTCTCTCCTCCGCACGCTACTGGCTCCAGCACCTCTGCCTCCTCTCTTCCTCTCCCCTCCGCTTCCCCAGGGGGCCTGGGAAACTTTGCCGTGCCACCAGTCCCCACGCACAGGGATGCCTTGAAGTTGTCAAGGCGATCTGGAGCAGAGCCCCTGTAATTTCTCCCAGCGTGTGCACTCACACAACATGAATGGGAATGATTTTTTAAGTATTGATGGGGAGGGAGCGAGGGAGGCCGAGGAAAAGGAAGGGAAGAAAAGAAAGAAGGGGGCAAGCATAAGCCTGTAAAACTGCAAACAAACCCAAGCCTTTAGCCTTGTCTTCTTCCTTCGCCTACCCCTTCCTTCTCTTGAGAAGCAAGATTGTGTGTGAAATAAAGACAGGACAAGGAGTTCTCAAGAGTGTCAGTACACAAAGCAAAGCATTATGTTGTTCTTTAACAAAGATGTTAGAAAAGAAATGAAAATATTTTAGAATATAGGAAAGGCAAGGAGAAGGTAAATACATAATTACATGAGAAGAAAGAGAGAGAAAAGATGAAGGGGAAAGGGGAAAACTAGTTAGGATGCCTTTAAAAATTCTGAATTGCTAATCTGGTAGTTCTGGTTGCTCACCTGACTTGATCACTGTTCTGCAAGATAGCATGAGCTGTTGATTTGATGAATATTCATTAATAGCTACTATATTATGACTAATTTTGTGTCAATTGTATTTGTTTATATTGTACTTACGATTTTATATTGTACAGAATTCTAGAATTTACCAGATCCAGAGTTGAAGCTATTTTAAATTTTCTAGATATTGAAAGCATGCCGCACATAATCTATGTGTAATCTTGGATTATACTAGGGCACACTAGTGCAGAGGGATGGTACTGTACACCTGGAAGACCAAATGTAAAATATACAGAACATGTTTTTCTTCACATTTAAGCCAATAACAGCTTTGAATCTGCTTGTTCAACAATAAAATCCAAGGACTTGTTTTAAAAGCTGAAATGTAGAACCTGTGCTAAAAGTTCTACAGCTTCAGAACACTTTCTTCCTTTAATTAGCACAACAGAATAAACTGATTTTTTCAGAACAGTCCATTGTCCTCAATGAGTTAATTCAGTCTGAGATCTGAGTTTCTGCCTAGTTCTCCTATTACAGAACTTAAGGTTTTCTACCTCTGTGTGAGTTTTTTTTTTGTTGTTTTTGGTGGTGTTTTATTTGTTTTGTTTTGTGGGGTTTTTTTTGTTTGTTTTGTTAATTTGTTTGTTGGTTTTGTTTTTTAGTTTTGTTTTGTTAGAGAGAAGGAATATACACATTACTCAATTAGATGGAAATTGCATTTTTCCCACAACAGTAACTGGTCAGCAACTGGTATGACTGAAGCCCTGTTTCTGTGTGTAAACTCCTAGTCAGTAAAGCATCCTTGGACTTATATTTGGCCCCAACATTAATCACTAACTAACAAACGAGAGCTCATAAATGGCAATTTTTAAATAGGATCTCTTTTCTTACACTCCAAAGTAAATAGCAATCCTCTGAGGAAAAACAGTAATTATGTAGGATTAATTCTAGTACCTTTGCTGATTTTATCTTTCCTCAGAGCAAGCAAGACTGTCACTAGGAGTAGAGGGGGTGTGTGTGAACATACGGATGTATGCATGACTGTAATTTCAGTTTGAAAACTGTTACAATGCTCAGCTACTGCTTATCATATTGAAAATCCTTGTTTCTGAATATTTTTGTTGTCCTTTAAATTTTTTTGAAAAAATGAAGTAATTTTTGTATTTGCTCTGCTACACTAAAATTTTTGTGATTTTAAGCTTTTTCCTCCAATGTTTGTAAGTTTTTGTTTCTTTAAAATCACTTGATGCATAATAATGAGCATTTTAAATACGGAACAGTTCAGCTGGAAGGACTACAATGACCATCTAGTCCAACTAGGCTTCAGGACTGACCAAATATTAAGGTTGTTAAAGTCATTGATCTCTTCAACACTGACAGGTTGGGGTTATTGGCCTCCTCTCTGGGAAGCCTGCTAAAGTGTGCTACCTCCCTCTCTGGAAAGAAATGTTTCTTAAAGTCCAGTCTGAATCTCCCTTGATGCAGTTTGAACCATTCCCACTGGTCCTGTCACTTGATCCAGGGAGGAGAGATCAGCATCACCCTCTCCCCTTCCCTTCCTCAGGACGATGCAGAGAGCAGAGAGGTCACCCCTCAGTCTCTTTTTCTCCAAACTGGACAAGCCCAAACTCCTCAGTCACTCCTCACAGTGTAGTGGTAATCCTGCTCAGAAGATTGTGGGCTTAGAGCTCTGGGGCAGGCTCTTGGCTGAGGAGTCACTGTGGGAACAGGACAGAACACCTCCAGGTCAGAATTTTGCCAAGATGTAGCAATATGTTGATGAAAATGCATAAAATAACAAACCAGTTCTAAATGAGTATGGAGAGTAAACTGTGTGTTCTGGTCCTTATACACATTGACTTCTTGAAACAAAAAAGAGGATTTCTATGATCATGATGAATTCTTTCCTTATTCAGCATATTAGAACTGAAATGATGGCACTTCCTTGCTCATGGAGATTTTTATATAAATCCCCTTTATATGTTTTGTACTAAGTCTTTAAACACAAAACATTATGAACAGAGCATCTTTTTTTATTCCTAATTATTTTCCTGTTTACTTTTTACGGTCTCTTCATTAGGAAATTGCAGTTGCTTGTTAAGGACTCCTATGGTGGAACAGCAATAATGGCGACTGTTGACTCAGGAGTGTTGCCCTAATTTTGTTTCTTTAAGGTTGTCTTTCACTCTCCTAATGAAGCAGTCTCAAATGGGCTACTCCCACCCCCTACATCCACTAAGCACTGTGTGATGAGTAAACTCTCAGTGTGAGACCCTGAGAACAATCCCTTTTGTGTATGTTCATGAGGATTTGTGGAAATGAATAACACTGGGCAAGGTCATGGTAAAATATGCTGACAGAAAATTTGTAAGGAAAAGGAATAGTTAGGTAAAGACAGTGGAGGTATTGCCCGAGTTTAATTAATGTGATTAAACTTTAGAGCTTTATTCTAGTAGCAGCTAAACATGTCCGCTGTAGTGCTGAGCATTCCCAGAAAAGAAAAGTTAAATTTAGGCTTTGAGAACTGGGCCCTTCACAAACTCAGGTACAAATTTTATCCAAGCTGTAGGTTACAATTTTTAATAACAGTATGTGTAAAATAATAAATTTGTAAAAAGAAAACAGAGTAACATTTTCAAAGATCTATATGTATTGGTGAAGTTAATTAATATTTAATCAATACAGCTAATAACTTGCTGAAACCACATAAAATACATCTGAAATACAGCTCTGTATGCCTTTTTATGAACTGATGAGACAAGCTGCTCCAAATGTCAATTTAACTTCTTTATCTAAATATGAATGTTTAGATAATGAAATTAGATAGTATATTATTTCTTTCCAGTTCTGTTAAGAACACTGGGCTAATATCTCAGAGGAAAATTAGCAGTTGTATTTGATCCAAAATTATGTGACCGTGATTAAGCCAAGCTGACTAATGAAATTCATGGCTGGAATATAGTAATGCAATTCAAAGGGCCAATTAAATGGCTAAGAGTGGCTCTTAAATGACTAGACTTGCCCCACAGCTTTGTAATCCTGCCCCATCCTTGCCACTAGAAAACTACCAAATTTGGGGTTTGTAGGGTTATTTTTTTCTGATGGTTTGTCATTTTGAGTCATCCTAGAATTGTGTCATGTGAACACCAGAGCTTTAACAAGTGAACCTGAAGGAAAGTGTGTCTAGGGCAGAAAACTAGTAAATACCTGCTGGTTTAGCCACAGTTTAGTCCTTAGAAGAATATTTGTGAAACCATGGCACAAAAATGTCTGGACATCATTGAGTGACGTAAATAAAAGAGGCCCAAATAGTCTCTAGTGGCTTTACAGTGATTTTTATCTTCAGTTCACCATGAATAAAAGACCATTTTGTTGTGGGTCATCACTGATAACGTTCCTTCAGTAAAATAGCTTCACTTTATGAAACTTACTCTTTGGTGTCAGTATATTGTGATGGTTATAAAAAATATGACAGTAATCCATACTGGAAAATATTTCCTGGGCTATCAAGTTTAGCCTTCTGATACAGTAGGGAAATATATTCTACAGTATTGGTTAAAAATTTACTGAGTTTGAGGTTCAAACCAACCGCAGTTTAATTTCCATGTTTGGGTATTCCACAGCCTTGCTCTCTTCTTAGTTAACTTATTTCAGTGCACAAATAATTTGATTGGTCAATGGCTCAATGTCCAGATGGAGATCAGTGATGAGTGGTGTCCCTCAGGAGTGTCTGTGGGGATCAACACTGTTTGATATCTTCATCAACAACACTGACAGTGGGATTGAGTGCACCCTCTGCAGGTTTGCAGATGACACCAAGGAGAGAGATGTTTAACATGCCTGAGGGACAGGATGTCATCCAGAGGGACCTGGACAAGCTCAAGAAGTGGGCCCAGGGGAACATCAGCAGGTTTAACAAGTGCTGGTGCTGCACCTGGGTCAGGGCAACCCCCAGTATCAGCACAGGCTGGGCATGAACAGACCGAGAGCAGCCCTGCCCAGAGGGACTTGGGGGTGCTGGTGGTTGAGAGGCTGGACATGAGCCAGCAAAAGAAGCATAACCAGCAGGTCAAGAGAGGTGATTTTCCCCCTCTGCTCTGCTGTCATGAGACCCAACCTGCAAGGGCTGGTGGAGCGCTGCATTCACCTCTTGGGTCCTCAGCACAAGAAAGGCATGGACCTGTTAGAGCAGGTCCAGAGGCCACAAAGATATCAGAGGGTTGGAGCACCTCTTGTTTGAGGACAATCTGAGAGAGATTGGGTTGTTCAGTCTGGAGAGCAGAAGGCTCTGGGGAAACCTTTTAGCACCTTCTAGTACATAAAGGAGGCCTGTAAGAAAGATGGCGACTAACTTTAGTAGAGTCTCTTGTTACAGGACAAAGGGTAACGGTTTTAAGGAGGGGAGATTGAGACTGGACATAAAGAAAAACTTTTCTACAATGAGGCTGTTGAAACACTCTCAACTAGAGAGGTAGTGGCTCTCCCATCCATGGAAAATGTCAAGGTAAGGCTGGAGAGAGCTCTGAGCACCCTGATCTAGCTGAAGCCATTCCAGCTGATTGCAAGGGATTGCACTAGATAACCTCAAACGTTCCTTCCAACGCAAAGTGTTCTATGTTTCTTCCTTTAAAATTCTTCTCTCTGTCAGTATGAGTCACTGAGGGCAGGGAAGAATTTCATAAACCTCCCCAGACTCTGCTTGCTGTTGCTAAAATATTTATAAACAATAAAGTATAACACCTCCTGGTAAACAGAAATAAGTCAATATGCTACACTTGGTGTATCTACTGAGTGTCAGTGATGCTTATATTACTACACGAAAACTCCTGCATGATTACACTCTTCCGTTCTGAAAAGTGTAGTTGGCTTGCTTTTCAGGTTTGCAATATAACAGGATACATTTGAAGAACCAGTAGGAAAGTACATTTCCTGAAACACATCTGCCTGAGAAGGACCCTGCTGAGGGGCTGTTGAGATACTCATTTAACTCTTCGCATTATTCCGTCTTTTGCTCACAGTATTGGAATGTGGCAAACAATATGCTTTTTGAAGGGAAACTAGGGAGTAATTTATCTTCTTTATGTGTGCTAAGCAGAGCAGGAGGGAGATGCAAGCAGGGATTCACAGCAAGCCATGGAGCAGTGATTAGTAACAGCTGACAGTCTCAAACCAAGACTCTCTTTCTTTGGTTACCTCATTGTAATAACAGAGTACAAAGAACCGACTGTCTTCAAGCCAAGAATCAGAGACCCAGGAACACAGAAGATAGCAGCTCAAAATTTTTTTTGGTAACAAAACACTACTGCTACCTGCACAGTGCAATTCTAAAAAGACATCCTTTTATGTCCAGACACTCACACTAAGCTTTCCTGGAAATGGGATTCTTATGCTGGGCATAAAGCTGATTATCTTCTGTATAAGGAATGAAAGAAAAAAGTATATTTGTTTATGAAAAAGCATAATGTAACATGGTAAATTATTTCAGTTTAATCAGGAAACAAGTTTATTTTGGTAGCTGATAAGCCTAAGCACATTAAACTAGTTTAAATCCTAAAGTACATGTTGTTGCAAGACTGAAATAAATATGCTAGTAGTTTTAAGACGTTTATCTTATTCTCAGAGGATGAAATATTAATTTTGATTTATTCTGAATATATTGTCAAAAATACCTGCTTTAAGCATGAAATGGACTGCTGTCTATCAAGATACTAGCGATAGTTACTTTTGCCTTCTGGATGGTGTTGAGCACATTGCTCAGTCCTCCATAAAAATCCATAATGCAATTTCTCAAAATACATGTGCAAACTTTTAATTTGCTAAAATGCTGGTCTGAGTTTTGGCAGACTGTGCCTGGAGTTCTTCACAGATATATTTTTGTATGTGCTGCACCTACTAAACAACATTCCACAAATGTACAGTGCTTCTCTTATCTGACTGGCTCTATACAGTGTGACAAAGCTGCAAACTATTTACTATTCTAAATAACTCCTGATGTATGTTAGTTGCTACTGAAAAAATAATGAGAGATTAGAGGTATCCATAACAGAACAGTAGCTAGTAGTGCAGTCTAGTGTAAAAAATAATTTGCTTTTACATCTCGGGTATGTAACACGTGCCTGAAGAGACACTTATACGAATTGCTAGAAACACGGACAGATTTCTAATCAGAGTGGTGCAAGATTTAGAGAATGGGAAATTAAGGTTTCCTCTCTAAAAAACGATAGATAGAGGTCTTTTATCTGTATGCACAACAACATAGGATTTTGGGCTTCGAACTATTCTGATCAGTAACATGTCAGAGCTCTATGCTGGAGGCATCACCTTCTCACTCAAAATATGATTCAATATTGTTGGTGAACCAGTTCTCGGCTTCACTGAAACTTCCAGTAACAGACTGTATTGCAATGATAGTGTCTTATTTGAATGTTTGTCCACAAGGATCTGACACTAGTTAAGTCAACTTTGTAGAATTCCTGCAGCAGCCATAATTTGGAAGGAAGTTTTGCCCAGGTGAATGTGATTCAGTAAAGATTTGAACCATTGGTAGTGTGTGATTAATGCATCTGGTAACAACCTGGTCTTTGGATTTTTGCTTGGATTTTTAATTTTAGCACAATTTTTAAAACCTTGAGATCATTGTGTATTAATTCATCAATACTAAGACAATTTGGAAATGAACGGTGTAATGTTGCCTTTAGGTATGTATAGTGAGACTTGGCTTTTTTGAGTAATCTGAAGTTGCACTAGTAACTGTTCACTCACTAAAGAATCTTTCATGTTTTTTGTTGTTGCAGTAGCTACTATCTAGTCTCGCACCAGTTTATTAATAATCAAAATTGCTCTGCTTTGTTGCTTTAGTTTTTTTTAAAAATAAATCTTGTCAGTGATACAACACTTATTTGTGCATCTGTGCTCAACTTAAAATTTCTAAGTGTTCATTTTGCTATCAAACTAGCAGCTCATTCATCTGCTGCTGTTTTACCCATTGATCTTCCATGAGTTGCTCATGGAGCTAGTGCTTTCCTTTTGTCTGTGTTGCACACACTCTGCTCGTGTTTACATGTCCTCATAATCCTTTCATTTTATTACATTCTTCCCCATGTGTCATGCATTTTTTCAGTTTGTGCTGTTTTGCAGCACTGTGTATGCTTCCATGAGCTGTTCTTGATGAATTCACACTTTTTTCTCCTTTCACACTTCAAGTATAGTTTTAACTTCCACCAAGTTGAGGTGCTATCTGCACTGTAGCAATCTAAGTCACTTTTGTGTGAAAATCCATGGTGCCACTGCTATTCTGCTGATAAAAACTATCTCAGTTATCTCTCTATGGCAGCAATCTTGGTATAACATCTTCTCAGTCTGGGGAGGTTTGTCCTGAAACACATTATGCCCACGTCTGTACTGACATTTGTGCAGGACCTAATACAGTGATGCCTCAGTTCCTTGGAGAGTTCAGGCACAAATAAGATGCACCACTACACAATATCTATCCACGTCAAAAGGAAATACACAGAGCTCTTTCATGTCTCTAAGTCATTATCTGAACTAGAAACTCCAGAGCAGTAGCTGATTAGACAATACAGACCACTTTTGGATTCTTATTTTTAAAGAACCACAAGAACTTGCATTTGATAAAAGAAATCATGTACACGAATTTTTTTATCAAAAAATGAATGCTGTGTTGATAAAGAATCTGGAAACAATCTGAGACTTCCTTCACATATAATCAAGTCTATTTAAAGAGAATGGGATCTGATACAGAAATTATTTGAAAAAAAATTCTATAGACATTATTAAATTTATGAAGCTGTAGCATTTAAAACCCCACTTATAATCCATTAAATATCTTAATAATAAATAAGAATATCCTAAAGCATAACATGATAGCATTTTTCCTTTTTTTTATAGGTGTAAATCAGAATTATATTACACTCTAAATTCCCCCCAAGAATTTAATGAGTAACAAGTTTAAGAAAAAAATAGTTTCTATTTGTGAATTTCAGGTCCTCTGGTAATATGCCATACGAATATTAAGGAGTCATTACTTTAGCTGCAATTAGTCTATTATGTTTTAAATTGTCATTTGGTGGGGTTTTTCACAATTCAGTAATGATGTTAAGGCTCTTCTGAGAACTCATTAAGAAAGTGTGGAATTGGAGTTTCATGTGAACAGGCTTTTGTTTTCCTTCTTTTCTCTCTTTTGTTTCAATGACCTCTTGAACTTTGGGTCACTGATTCAGTTACAGCCTTGCAACATCAAAGACGTACATTTTTTTCTTTGTATTTCTTCACCTGACAGGCTTGTAGGAGGCAATGGAAAGAAGTTAATACTTTCTCTGGAATGCCTAACAGTAGCAATCAATACTTTTAAATAATGTTATTATGCTCTTTTCAGGATTTTACAGTGCTAAGTTCAGCTGAAAAAGAGGGTTTGGTGCCCACAATTCAAGTGCTATACAGTTGCCATCTGGACATTATCTGCTTGTTGGCAGGGTTCAGAATATGAATTTCTATGAGAGGTCAGAGGTATCGAAGAAAATATCAGCTGATTTCAAACAAAACAGGTGAAAGAGAAGAGGGGGTTTTTAGGTTACTCTTATTACTGGACTGTGATGTTCTGCAGAACAGAAAGTAGCCCATTTTTTTTAACAAACTAGGAATCACCCTATCTTGATTTTGAAAGATTTATTTTCTTAATAGATGATGGTCCTTTGCACAGGTTCATTGTGCAGGGTATGAGACAGATGTTAGCCAGGCTTAGTGAGCACATGTTCTTTGTTTTCAGAGTTTGGGGAGTTAAGATGTACTGAAATTGTAAAATCTGAACAAAGCTTATTTTCAGTGCAAGAATGTATTCATTAATGAAATAGCCATTCATTATGTGAACTCTTGACCAAAACCTACTTTCTCTCTAGCTCTGAAAAGAAACTATATTCACTGGAGAAGCTCTGATATTATCTAAGAATTCAGAAATAAGTTAGAAGTGGGTGGTGAAACATCAGAATAAAGTATTTAGCTTTGCATGTGAGTAAAGAGAAAAGGAGAAAGCTGTTTATAGAGGAAAGAACTAGAATCATTATGTTAACTGTGGCGTAAATAGTGTATTTCTAGTGCATTGCTGTACTTTTCTTCTCCTTATCTGCCACCAGTAAGGAGCTACTTGTATTGATGTCTGAGGGTGAAAAAATGCATTTATCTGAAAAAGAGTTAATCCTGTTTTAGTATACAATTACAACAAACCAAAGTCTGATTCTGAAAATGTAATGAACTGAGGCATCTAAATAAATATTTGTGTCAATGTACTTAGTCCAAAAACTTCTTCACAACTTGTAATACACTTGAAATCCTTCAAGCTCTTCAGTGGAAAAGATGAATATTGCTGGAAGTTTAATACCATATCTGATAAATCAGGAACTAGAAGTCATGTTCTCCAAATACTGGAATATGGTAAACCCCAAAAATTTTCAAACAAGTGCTCTTTATTATGTGACTCCTGAGTCTTCAGAATATAGTCAGGATCGATTTGTGAGCTTCTTTTTACAACCAGGAAGCCTGGAATTTAGTTTCTTTGATTTTTGACTTCCAGAGATGATGGTTCTTTAAAAATAGCATTAAGAACTGAAAGCTTCTGTTGGCACAAAGGTTGAGTTTTATTTATTTGCATGTTAATTCCTCAGTATTAGAATTGAACTGCTATTCAACAGTGTGAAACTGTAAAGAACTTCATCTTTTCCTTTCTACATTATAGTACTTTTTTTTTCTTTGCACAGGTCTCTCTGTATTCCAGTAGTTTTTACTTGTCTTTGTAGATCATCATTAGTATATCTTCCTTTGATAGCCTCCTGCAGAGAAAAAGGTGTTTTCAAGATACTATTGACAGAAGGAATACACAGAACTTCTGTATCTTGTGATCCAAAAAACCAAAATTTAAGAACTTGCCATTCCAGGTGCTTTTCTTGCTAGTTTGCTAGATATGAATGTGCCCACACTAGCAGGAACTGAAAGTTTGGGGTGTACTAAACTGTCTTTTTTTACTAAGTGTGCAAACTTCTGAAGAATCAGTGTTTGCACTGATTAGACACATCCCTCTTTCATTTGGAAATGCTATGCTTTGCAATGACATGCACTTGTCCAAGATCGAAACCACTAAAATACACTGTTGACCTGAGAAACAGTCAGACAGACAATTCAAGAAAGAACTACCTTGAGGACAGGTTGAGGCCTGTAAAATCTCTTTTTCCCCATTTTTGGAATTCAGATGGCACTTGTTACCATGCAGAGACTAATAAAGAGGATTTTAGGTGCACTGATGTAGCTTTGCTGCAGTGTATATCAATGGAAATAATTTGGTCAAACCTGGGAAGATCAAGTCCTAGAGAGAATCAAAGGAAAAAGACCTTGTGAAATGGAGAAATGTGTCATCAGGGAGGCGCAAGTGAACTACCTGATGCAGTGCACAGAAGTGGCAGAGTACGCCCAGACTTAGACCAAACTGATGCTGTCTGCGATAGGCCACTATCACAAAACCCCAGTCATTTACGGGACTGGTGGTATGCCACAAGAGTTTTTCATCAAACTTCAGCAGTGTAACAGCTGAACCCTCGACTCACCTGTGTGAAGAAAAACAGATCTGACTGTGTGAGCCTGAAAAAGTTTTCACCAAGAGATTTTCCACCCAATTAAAATAGACTGGCAATGCTGTGAGGAGATTCTAGGGTTCAGCAAATACTTTGCTGTGTTCATGATTGTTTCAGGTTTTAATCCAGAGACAACATGGCAACAAAAGAAAAGGAAAAGGTCAGCCATAACCATTGTCAGCCATGTCTCTGCAAAAAGTTAACAGCTATGAAAAGGAACTGTGATACAACCAGAAAGCAACTCCTGTCAATGAGGCCAGCCCTTTTATATTTGCAATGATTATCTTTTGAGACATTCTCCACACATACACAACAGCATCATTTGTATCTTGTTGCGTTCATTTCTCAATATCTGAACTGGAGGATAGAGAATATATTCAGAAACTGCCTGTAAGTAAAGAAAAAAATATGCATTGCCAGGAGTGTCTGGATTAAAAGAATTCTAGCAGATGCAGGAACTGCTTTGTGGCTCCCTGACATATAACTCAAATCCCAGATATTTCTGGTCCTTTTTTATGTCTGTAGTCTCAACAAATTATTAGAGGTTTTTTTTTTCTGAGTGTTTCTGTTTTCTCCTTATTCTTCACCAGTGAGAGCTGTGACGTGGCTGGAATACTAGGACGAACAATTATCTGGGAAGCCTTTCTCGTCTTCCAGACAATCCAGCATCTTACTGGAATCCAGACCCAAGGCTTGAGTCTTGTAGTCCACAGTGGCTCTTCTCATTCCCCACTGCTATCAAGACACTGGTATTCAGTACCTCTGCCTCCAGTAATGATGATAATGATGGATCTGCCTTATAGAAATTTATAATCCAGGTATATGTATGAAGGACAGTATGTAGGAGATCTGGCAATTAGCTTTGAGATTTAAATGGAAACAATACATTATAGGTCAACAACTATCCATTATCAAAAACCAGCAAAAAATCAGAGTGAAAACAAGGCTAGAGGAACTAATCATAGTATCACAGAACCTTGTGTCTGAAAGTGGCAACCTTCTGCATGTTCTACAATGATCTGTGTAGCTGATAGAGTTATTCAGACAGTACTCTGTGTCTCGCCACATTTCAGTGCTGATGAAACAATGGTATGTGTTACTTCTCTGGTGTGCTACAGAAGTGATGTTCCTGGTGTTCCCAAAATCCAGCCTCAGGAATTTTCTTCATTAGATTCTTCCAGTTTTCATAAGCAGTTACAGCAAAGACAGACTGACAAGGAAGAAAATACGATGGAATTGTGCTATATTTGCAGGTAGGGAATGAGGATGCGGATCATGGTGTTCAAGGAAGAGCTAAGGAGGTGAAAGGAGTAGGAAAGTGAACGCTGATAAAGCCTGAAAGACACGTGTATACCTAAGTATGCTGTGTGGCACCCTTCACAAGTTTTCAAGCTGTTCTCTGTCATATTTTGATAATGGCTCTTACACTGTTGCTATTTGTAAATTTCCCAAAGTGGGATAATTAAGAGCTGCCAATACTGTTGTGCATATTTCTTTCCCTCTTCCTTGACATATGGCTTGCTTTAGCTCTTTTATTTTGAAGTCTAATTTCATGCCAATAGAGTGAGTTAGTGTCTATTGAAGGTGAAATAATTCTTAAATGCTGGGATTGTTTTGCCTTGGTTTTGAAGTGGTTCTTGAAGAGCTGTGTTTGTCAGAAAGCTGAAACTGTAGACAGTAGACATTGCCTTAGAGTAATTGGCAGGTAAAATCTTAGCAGGTGAAAACAGAGAGATCCCTTCAATCCGATAAGAAATTCTAAGGAGTGCAAAACCAACATAAAATGATGGAAAATAAATTAGTCCAATAGTTGGCCAACCCATTTGCCTTCACATTTATCTAACAACAGGTTCTTACTGAAAGACTATGAGGAACAGAAAAAGAGTTAATTGCCCTTGTTTGCCCTCCCTACAACTCAGGAGCGGTGGGATCTAGGGCCTTTCTAAATTGCTAGTTCCACAAATTTAATAGCCAGTGGTGACTGTATCTGTGAACTCTCTAATTTTAGTTTGAAACTTAACTTCTGGCTTGTGGTGCTATACAACACAATTGAATTGTGCTTTGTGTGAAGAAGTACTTCCTTCTCTTTAATATAAATGCATACTCTTGTTATTTCTTTGGACAACCTATTTTTCCTTTATTATGGAAAATATTTAGGAGGTATAATAAGTAGTTACTCCTTCTAAGCCTCTGCAAAGGATTAATGACTTCTGTGGACTTTTATGGCACTTCTGTGGTTGTATCTTTTTCAAGTCAAAAAATGAAGTCAGTTTAATTTCTCTCTGTGTTTCACAAGAACTTAATTCCACTAATAAGCCCTGTCATCCTCTCTACACTGGTCACAGTGAGTCTGAGAAACCTTGTCTGTGCTAATGTTCACTTGAGAACTTGTCATTAGGTGTGCTATAGGTGTAGCAAGTTCCCCTTTCCCAGGTGTATTACTTTGCACTTGGCACCATTCTAATTCACCTGTCATGTTATCACAGACTCATTCATTATTGAAGACATCATTCTTTACAGTTTCAAGCTTCAATATCTGGAACAAAATGCTTGCTGTCAGTGTCCTAATTCTCAAAATGCTGAGAGCCAGTTTTGCATTTTGGACATTTTGGTGTACAAACTGTAAAACCTAGTCTTTTCCATTTACAAACTAATGTAGCTGATTTTACACTTTGTAATATTTTTGAGGTTTTTTTATTTTCATGTCTGCTGTTTTTCTGTAACCAACACATATTTGTATTAAACTCAAAAAAATGTTTCATTTTTTTTTCTGAAATATTTTCAGTCCTTCTGCCCTTGATTGAAATGTTAAGAAAGGGACAGTGTGGTTTTACAATGGTCCACCAGTGCTCAGGCAAGATACTTTAATTCTTATGTATTCTTTCAAACAGTTTTTGCCTTTTGTTTTGCCAGCAATCAAAGTATTAATGTTATGCATTTGAACTAAGATATAAAAGCAAAACTAAGTCTTTGTGGGTGGGAGGTTGCTCCCTATTGTTAATTCAGCGGGAATCTCATGCAGAATCCAAACTGAATAAAAGTATAACAACCTGTTATTCAATACTTTGGGCAGCAACTAAAGTTATATTTTGCGGTGAAGTTTAAATTAGCCTTCAATTAAGGACCACTAGGAAAATGGAATTATTTTAGAGCAGTTTTTTAGTTTTGTTTTCTTTGGTTATTGCAGACTTTGTTCTTGAACACCCCTGCTGTTTGTGCACTGCTCCTCGCAGAGACTAAAGCTTCAAAAACCACACTGCTGTGTGCTTTCTGCTTTTGAATGCTCTGCTTAGGTTTTGTTCTTTATGGTATAATCAAATTTTATCTTACATAGACTGTCATTTTATGCAGGAATTTAACCTCAGCTGTTACTGCATTTTAATTCTTAGTCAGATCTGACTAGGAATTCACTTAGAATTCTTCTCTCAGGCTCTCATGAAGATAGATTTCTGTGTATCCCCTATTGCCAAATTGTTTCAGAAATAGTTCAGGAATAGTGCATTATAATTTAATTTTATGAACATTTCTGAAGTCCTTGCTTTTACTATTTGCGTAGACTAAGATGTATAGAAGTTTTTGAGGAGAGGTTCCACCCAAAGGTATATTTATTTTATGAATACTTATGACATTTTATTATGTTTTTCTAACATGTAAAATACCGGATATAGTTTATTTCCTAACTGATTGCCAGCACACTCAAAATCTGAACATAATTTCTTTTGTGTTTTTACATGAAAGTTGACGTTTCTAGGTGCTGAATACCTCCTAAGTTACTTTTTTATGTCCTTAATTTTTTTAAGTGTAGCTGCCTGCTATTTAAACTCAGTTTTTAACTTTGAAAATATTTCTCCAAAATATTTAAGAATTTTGTGACATAATTCTGAAACATATATTGCCCACATTCCCGAAAAGGCTGTGGAATTTAGCAGTATAGGAAGGTTCTAGTTTTTTCACCTTCGAGTACCTATGTAAATAATGATTATTAAAGGCCATATGCCATACATGATAGACTTTTGTTTTATACAGAAATACAGGTACTGAAGGGAAGGTCTTTAAAGTAGTTATGTTATAGTTTCATGTTCGTCTATTTTTAGTTGCTCTTGGCCCAAATCTACCATAAAGATGCTAGTTTGAGATGAAATTGTTTGTGAACATGGACCAATATTTGTAATGTTTCTTCAGTTGGTTCCAACAGGATGTTCTGTTTACAAGATGATTGGATCTCTACTAACAGCAATTTATATGCCCACACTTTAAGTCAGTCTCTATTTTAGACACATACAAAACATGAATTTTCCTTCATTTGTGCAAAAAATTATGTGGATGTTTAAATTAAATAACTGTGTCATCCAGTTATGTGAATTGCATATACAAATACCCATATGAATGCATGAACTCAAGTGTGCATGATATGTACAAGTGCATAAAATTAAAGCTGCCATGCAATTCAGCTTTTACAATGTTGATGTGCTTATAAAACTTTGGGTGGCAGAGAAAGAGCGAACAGTTGACTATAAAGAAGGCTAATTACTTTTAAAATAATACTTTATGCATTAAAAGAAAGACATAAATGAAAAAACAATACACTCCTAGGATGTTGATGAATTGCTTACTATAACAGGCTTACTACTATAGGAGATATCTACAGATTCCTCTCTAGAGAGATCCCAATACAAATATACAGGCAGTTCAAATACACTGACAATCCCAGAAATGCTTTACTCAAAGAGAATTTGTTAATTCTTTTCCCTATAACTGGAGTCAGCTGAGATCAAGGTAAAACTTTTGGTTAATTTGGTGGGTATTTATTATTCTGACTTCTAAAATTCTTTCTTCAGACCTCACAAAAATCAGAGCTTTGGGAAAATCAGAAAATGTGCCAATTTTTAGAACCTGGAAAATGGATTAATTGATCTGGTGACCAGATAAACTGTCCAAACACTGCTTAACTGCATCTTGGGTTTTGTGTATTAATGATATGAACTGAATCAGGAACTGTATTTCTTAAATTTTTCTTAAACACAGAAGTGTAAGACTGACTTTTATTAATGTTTTTACCTTACAGCTTAATTGTAACTACTAAGATGTTTCACAGGCACTGGTTATGGGTCTGTTCTCCCAGAATGAATTAAAGGGAATTACTGCTAGGTCTCTCCTTTTTTTGTTGTTTTGCCTGGGAGAACGATAACTGGCTCCACAGGTCTGTTCTGCCTGAGTGAGAGATTTTCCATCTGTTGAAATTACCATAAATATTGTAGCTGATATGAGACAGCACCTGGGACCTTGTAGTAGGTGACAGCCTTTTTTCCACAGTACACTTGTCAGCCAGTAGACAGCAGAACACAGGAACTACTTAGAGGCTTCAAACAGTATGGATCCTGCTTCAACAAACCTAGACACATGTTGGTTTCACAGCCTCTTTTTTGAAGAGGTGATGCACAGGTCTCTTTATGAGACTTCCTTATTGTGGGCTCTGATGTGAGGGGCTAAGATGAGCAAATGCAAAATGCTAGCCCTTTATGTTTACTGCTATTAATTTATTATGTTAATAAAGGAGATTTCTATTGTCAAAACAAAAAAATTTAATAATTAATAAAGGATAGGAGGTTGATATGATTGATAGCATTCGTATCTAGTTGCACTTCATGGATCATTTATTGTCTCATTCCAATATTAAAAGGCAAATATAAAACCTAATTTATCAAGTTTAATAACATTAAATTATTTTCTAGAATTATGGCTTTCCAGAAGGCAGTGTACATCTGCTATCTGGATAAGGGAGGCTGAGCCATTGTATCACAGTCATCTGTCATACAACCTAGTTTAAGTCCATCATTACAACTAAAATAACTATATGCATCTGCTGAGATATGACAACTTAACTTACATGTCTTCACTAAAATTTCCATCACACATAGTCATCTTCTTTTCTGCCTAGTAGCTATAAAAAACCCAAACAACACTTCACCAGCACTACATCTGAAGACAGAAAGAAAGCAGAGATACAAAAGGGAAATGTGATTTGCCTAAGGTTACACAACATGTCATGGTACTGACTTTCCACATTTTACATTCACAAGTAGCATTGGGAAAAAGCTGGCTGTTCTGCAGTTGAACATGTTTGTGTCCAGATGCTGCATTTTTCTTGACTTAGGTAAGGAAGTAAGTTGGAGACTATGTCAAGTTCAGTTGTTTGAACATTATCTTTGTTTCATTGTAGGCAATTTTAAGCAACTGCAGCTACAACTTCTCTGTTAGTTGTGAACCCTGAGAGTGCTTTGTTTTATTACTGGCATGGCTTTGTGTGCCTTTGTTTTATCTCATTGAGGGGATAGATTTATTCCTTACTGAATGATTTTAACAGGCACCATTTGTTGCATTCCTTGGATAGCTAAAATGAAAAGCATCATATGCACATCTGAGGTTAGTTAAGATGCTTCCATTCATGGAAATTCCAGCTTTCTGCTCTTTGCCAACACTTTCTATAGTTTTTGTAGCAGTAACTACTATGAACATTTTGATAAAGTTTCGGGACAAAACCTTGTGTCTCTGAGTCCGCTCCAAACAAAATCACTTGTATCCCCTGCAGTACTCAGTGTTGTCGACTGTTACTGAAACCCTACAGAGGTAGAGAAGTTTCTGTGTCTTCCAGAACCCATTAACAGCAGTTACGTCATTATTTGAATTAGAAAGGGGGAGTGAATATAAACTAGTGAATATAAGATATTATACAAACTGCATATTAAAATGCTCTTCTCCCTTAAAGTAAATCTTCTGTACTCACTCTTTTAAACTGTTTTTCCACACAGCTTTCTTTTTTTTGGCAGGAGAGTCACAGTCTGTGTTTGTACAGAATCTTGCACAAAAAATCCTGGTAAGTGGCACCATTAGTGTTACTCCCATTAAGAGTTTGGACAACCGGTATTGTCTAGTGCACAGTGTGTTGTACTGGTATTCACAACTGGGATATTTGCTTGATTCTGTAATTGCTGACCTACTATAATCTCTGGTGAGCCAGCAGACCTCAGTTTCACTGTTCCTATACTCCTATTCTCCTTCCCCATCTTGATGTATGCTAGTAAATAAACTGTAGACTTACTGTTCCTGCAATGTGCAGCAAAAATTAGTGTCAAGTGTTGAATGGGTTTTTATGCTTTGCTATGATTTACCAGACAAAGATATTTGAAAGAATTGTACAGTTCACTTGCATTTAAAAGTAGTTGTCCCTGCAAAACTAAATTCGAAGCACTAAAAATTTTGTGGAAGTAGAAGCAACCAGTCTATTAAACTGAGGTACGGCTAGAATTCTGCAAAATATTTGCAAATAACCCTTACAAAATTTCTCTAGCTTTAATATTTCTCATAAATGTTATGTTCAAACTATGCTCTTTAAAAAGACTGGTTGTGAATCATTTTTCTGAAAGGGATTTCAGGAAATAAATGTTTTTGTTAAGAAAAGATATCTCGTTCTGACAGCATTATATTCAGTGAATAACCGAAACATGGAGAAAAAACTTGTGGGCTGGTTTTAAGGACTGGAATTTCAATTTCATTATCATCTTGCTGTAATGGCTCAAAAAATGTTAATGCATAGCACTTTTATTGCTGGTGCAATTTCCTCAGGCTTTGCCTATTTCATGATGAGGTGAATTGTTATCATATGCATATATATTTATTTTATATACCTTTTAGGGACAATGTATATTTTGAAACAATTGTGTCAAGCAATTTTCATCTGAGATGCTTCAAGTTGTAATGAAATGTGAAAGCATAAAATATTTTTTCTCCTGTAACTGCTGTACATTCAGAACAGAAACAGAGCAAAATTGTCAGCCTTCTGACAATTTGTATAAGAATTCATATTTAAATTCATATTAAAGACTTGGCCATAATAAAATCCAAATGGGAATTTAATCTATTTATTTGGTTATTTATATTGCCTCTCATATACCATGTTTTAATTTTGTCTTTTACTTTATATGAGATCTCAGCCGGGAAGACTGACTTAGGAGTTCTCTCATTGTAAAGAGTATAGACAATAAAGCCCAACATAGAGCAGGCAGCTGAATGTGAGTCTAGACCACAAAAATAAATAATATAGACATGCATATAATCATATTTTCCTATAAACATGAAAAGATGGTGAATGGTATGCAAATAACCTCCATTTTCTCCCAAGCAGATGTTAGTACATGCCTGGTAACACACACGTCAGAAGATAGAATCTCATAGAGAAAGCTGCATACCTGCTTGAACCACGTGCAATGATGGCAAGTCATACGGCAAATGTGACTAAAAACCTCTGAATATGATTCTGCATTGCTTCTTTCATGAAACAGGGAAACAAGGGGTAAAGAAATGTGGCTGGATTGACTTCACCTTGGATAGTTTATTTTCCTGAGGTCTGTGAATAAACATCAGAACTATTTACCTGTACAGCACAAGTCTTCAGTTTCTCAATTTATCGTTTATGTATATAACAGCCCATTAACTATTAGTTTGATTTTATTGTTCTAATTTATTTGGCATTCACAAAGTTTGCAAGGAAATGCAACCATCCCCAGCCTATTTCTAATACCACAGAGACCATAGATTATGGTTTTGCCATAGTTATCTCCATCACACTTGCATAAATACAAAGGGAAATCAAGAATACCATATCTAGGAGACACTGTTGCTCCTGCAAACAGCAAAATATTTGTTCAAATAATCAACAATTGGAAGAAGCAAGTATGTTATCAGCATGAAGACCATGGATGAATCACTTTGAGATTAGTTAAGAGGCATCCACTTTGCTCTGCCAAAAAAAATACAGGAAATAGCAGATTTGGCTTCAAGATACTGAGTGGTCTTAAGACTGACTTGAGAAGTACAAGACTTTTATCCAATCAATTATCCTATAATGTGTAAAAATAGAATCTGAACATACATAAAATTGTACAGTAGTAGTACACCTGCAAAGCTAATATTTAATTATTATTTAGATATTCACTAATGCCTGTATGTTCATTTGTGTATGACAGTTCTGCAGCAAATATGTAACAACACCCTTTAAAAAAAACCAATTTGTATGCTAAATGAAGTATTGTTCAGTGTAGAAAACAGGCTTTTTCAACAGTTTTTAGGATAAACTCGAAAAAGTATTTTATTCCCATGAAAGAAGGGATAGTCCTGCTGCATAGAATGATTTTTAAAAAGAAATTAAATCTGCCATTAGTGAATTGCATTGAGTTTTCTCTGATTGCTCCCTACCCAACTAAAGAAGTTTAAAATGTTGTTATTCACCTTGAAAACTACTGTCTGTACTTCAAAGGGAACTCTAAGTATAATCCATTTAATATTAAAAGGCACTTGTATGATAATAGGACAAATCTTACTGATAGAGAAGATTTCTCTTTGCCAAATGTCTTTCTATAATAAAGGAAATGATTGTTGTGAAAAAAGGCATAAAAAAGGATAAAGGGCTTTAAAGGGAAAGAAAAACACATCCAAAAGAAGGGTATTGTCTGAATCCAGAGAGTGAAGGTTCTTTTCAGAACAGGATTACTTGGAAACTCATTTTTCTGATATTTCACAAAATCTCTACTGAAACCTGGTGACACAGCAAATGATCTTATTTTATCAAAAGTCCAGCTCCTTGTGATACTTGTGACTCTCTAAGGTGGGCTTGCCGATCTTTACCTGAGCAAAGTGCTTCTACTTAGATTATTGAAAATCATTCCAATCCTTGTATAGGATGATCTATCTAGTTTCCTCATTTACCTTGAGCTTTCTCTGAGAACCAGCATGATTACAGAGTTATAAGGAATTGAGAATTGTTCAGATAACTTCTCCTGCAATAATTCATCGTGCAAAACTGAACAGCAGTGCTAGTCTCAGTTGACACTGAAAAAGGGTAAATGTCTCTCCTTTTCTGCTTTTAATGGTTCTTCTATCAGGGTCCCACCAACCCAGGGAGTTCTGCAGGTGAAAGGGAGAAGATGGGAGAAGGTATGACGTGTAACGCAATTATACACTGGTTGGGAATAAAACTTAGCATAATTTCTCCTACAAAACTTATAAACCACTCCCTAGTTTCAGTGTTCGTTTAGCTTTCAGTATCCATATAATGCTTGTATATAGAAACAAGCTTCACTTTTTTCTTGAAATACGAGAAGGCAAACAATTTTGTGGTTATGAATACCCTGGTTTTCTGCTGTTGCATTAACAGCTTATACTCATACGTACTATCTTTGGTTTCTGTGAAGTTATGAGTCTGTGCTCATTTGCATTTTTAAGAGATCTTAATATTTAAATGGAGAACAACTTATAGTCTCTGGCTCCTGTGTCAGTCAAGGTAGTGTATTTGGTGTTTTAGATCCTGGGACTGCGCAGTGGGTGATTTTGATTGCCAAGCAATTTGTTGATAGACTAAAACCCATGTCTTCCTTTCTTCTTGATAATTGATACAATAAATACATCACAGGTACACCCTGAACATTCATAATCAATCTGAGAAGGCTTCCATGAAACTTGGGTGGAATGCCAAGGCATAAGTTATCATAAGAAATTAAATATTATATCACTAGTTAGAGGAACAACTTGCTAAAGAGTGTTTTAAATTTATTAGAGTTGCTGACCAGTAGACAACAAAACAGAAGTGATGGAATTAAGTTTCTTTCAAGCTTTCTATTCTATCCCATCTGTCACCTATGGACATGGACACATTGGAGTGGGTCCAGAGAAAGTAATTAAAATGATCAGAGGGCTGAAGTACCTCTCTAATGAGGTTGGGAGCATTGGGATTGCTCAGCCTGGAGAAGAGAAGGTTCCAGGGAGACCTTAGAACACTTTCCAGTACCTGAAGGGCCTATAAGAGGGCTTGTAGTGATAGAAGAGGAAATGACTTAAACTAAAAGAAGGTAGGTTTAGATTAGATATCAGGAATAAAATCTTTACTGTATGTGTAATGGGGCACTGGCACAGGTTGCTCAGAGCAGCTATGGATGCCCCATCCCTCACAGCGTTCAAGGCCAGGTTGGATGAGGCTCTGAGCAATCTGGTCTAGTGGAAGGTGTCCCGGCCCACGGCAGGAGGGTTGGAACTGGATGCCCTGTAAGGTCCCTTCCAAGCCAAACAATTCTATGATTGGATTCCATTTTTTCTAATATATTGTCGGAAGACTAGGAGGCAGACAAATGTTTTACATATCTGTGGTTACAGGCGTGTGTTATTGCCCACAATCAACAGTTTCAACTTTCTTGGGTTTTGGCACTGTGTTTTTGAGATATGTTGTCTTTGATAACAATAGGACATTGTGGAGGAAATATCTGTTCAGAAAGTAAGAGCATAGAGTGGAGTACAGAGTCAGCTTCATAGCAGCTACATATAGTAGCTTGTACAGTTAGACTGTCTTGGAATTTGGAACAGCATCTTTCAGTTTTTCTGTATATTAATTCAAACCTCTTATTGCATTGTTTCTGAAACAGCAAAATCAATGCTATGTCTTCCTGAGGTTATAACACTTGTAGGACATAGAACGTTCACTTTTTAGATTTTGGTGTGTGCATCTTTATAAAATTATTTAAAATAACAGAAAAATGAGGGGGTGTTTTGCTTTGTTTTTGTTTACCTGTGACTAAACTGGATACAATTAGTGGCAGGACCAGCATCTGCAGCATTCTCATGAGTAGTTCTCCTGGAAATGAGAAGTACTTCACTTCCCGATAGCTCATCTTATATGATCGAAGAGAAAATCCCAGGATTACACCTGAAGGGAGGGAAAACATATCATTACTCAGTCTTTTAGAGTAGTAGTCACATCTGAACATGAACATCTATAGAGTACTTGCTTGACATATCAGATTGTAACCTGCAGTTTTTACTACACTGATTTACTTTCCCCCATGTCATCTACTACTATGAGTAGTCATACTGAAAACTTTAAGTTATTGTCATGGTTTAGATAGGTGTTCCCAGTTTAGTGTTCCCATTGAAATAGTGCAAACCACATACCACTTGCTCAGTTCCCTGCTCCCCTGCTCCCTCTCCCCTGTGGTGGGATAGAGAGGAAGACTGGAGGCACAATGTAGACATCATGTTTGAGGTAAGAACAATTTACTGGAGGCAGCAATGAAATAAGAAAAAGAACAGTAATAATTTTAATAGCAAAGTGTACAAGGGATGAACAACTGACACGCAAGTCATCACCACACAGAAATTCCCAACATGCTCCAAGATCCAGAAAGGGTCCCTTCCCCTGACCCCAAAAATTATATAAGGTGGTATAGAATAACCTCTGGGTCCTGGCTAAGCCCTCTCCTGGCTACTGCAAAAATTAACCCTTTCCTGGCCAGAACCAGGACAAGTTATTCAGAAGGATTTTTGTGCTGCTACTTTTTAAAATCTGAATTACTGTCAAAGGTATATCTTGAGCAGTAATGAAAATGAAACAAGCCCCACTACTGCGACCAAGTGTCTTGAATTCTGGGATTTTGAGTGTAATCATATGTGCAATGCATATACATACTAGCTACTAGTCTTCAGAAGTCTTGTCCATGCCTGTTTACTCTGTGGGGCCTGATCCTGCAGATGTGCTTCAGATTGAAGGAGATAACCAGGACAGACGTATTTGAGAATCCCCTTGTGGTTTGGTCTTTTCATCATGAAAAAGAAGCAGGAGGTAAGCAGCTTTACACATGCCTACCTTCAGGAATACTGACACTTGCAAAGAAGCAGATAATCAGGATGATTATGTGGTGGGTTTCAGTGCCTGAGGGACAGGAGCAAGGAATGCCTGGATCCATTTATCTTTTTGGGAACAGATAAATGATGCTTGAGATACATCAATAAATGGAAGTCGCAGATGGGCCAACGTGTGGCAACCTAAACTTCCCAGCTACAACTTCGAAGATTTTGTCCTATACTTGGCACCAACTGCTTTGTTTGCATATTTATTAAGTTATTTGGCTAGCTGACATGACCAGTTGCAATATGCAATTGTTAAATGGCTTAGTGCCTATCTGATGTAGGACTCCTACATCCAGCTAAATAACACATGGCTTTATCTGGAACACGTTGACCATACAGATGATGAAACTCAATGATCTCTCCTTTCCATTCATGACTCCATGTTCTTCCCCACTGTCTAGTACTGGCATTTGGGTTAACTGTGACTGTGTAGAAAGCTGGAGCAGAGGATTGATCCTGCTGCAAAACAATTTATTTAGCCAGGGCAATTCCTGGAAGAAATTATTTCGTATGGTTACACAGGTGTTGTGGCCTTCACCAATAGAAATATGCCTTGGAGAAGAGTGGGATTGCCCTTTTTGACAGAAAGGCAGACTTAGGTTTCCTAAAACATTTTGTGAAACTGCTCCTTAATGATATGAGGCAGCAGAGCATTCCAGCTCCATTCTAGATCTTGTTCGAACTGGAGTACATCCTGAAAGAGTTGTAACATTGAACAATTTTGACAACTGCTAGTTCCAATTCTTAATCAATTCTTAATGCGGTTTTGCTTTTATTTAAAGTCAGATTTTTGATTGGTACTTCCACAGAGCAGACAATATCCCCATGCCAAATTTTCCTAGCTAAAATATGCTGTCATGCCTCCTACACTAGATTATTGACATCTGTTGGTGAAAGGAAACAGCCGTAACTCTCAATTTAGTGACCTCTGTTTGATCATGATTTAGGGACTTTAGCAGCCTGGTTAAGTTAGAGGAGTCCAGAAATGTCTTGTGTAGAATAGAAAAGAGAAGTGTTACAGGATGGAGAGAAAAGTGATTAAACTGCAAATGACAGCAAGCATGGAGTTCATGTTATGGAAGAGCGCGGCAAGACTAGAAGGCATTTGGTTTAGTCTCACTCATGTTCTATAATCTCAGATAGCTAAAGTGTTTTGCATAAATGGTTCTTTTTTAGGTAAAATTACATCATAAAATGCATAGAGGAAGGGCCTCTGAATTATTCTTGTTTAAAAGACCTGCCTAAGAGTTTCCCTTTTCAACCAAGTTTTAAATTCTGCTGCCATGTTACTCATTATTTTCTTTTTATATGGGAAACACATTTCTCAGATATAAAGAATCCATCTGGACCTTTTGTTTCTGCACTTAATGAGCACTACATTTTGACAACTGGGTAACAAGCAAATAGAGCTAGACTGGTTTCTTACTTAGGCCACAATTCTGCAATTAGTTCCACATGAATTAGTCCCTGCACTAGTACAAAGCCTCACTGAGGTTGGTAAGGGTTTCTGAGGCTGCTATAAGAACTAGTCTTTATGCTATGCTATAAGGGCTCGATTATCTGTTCCACTACCATCCAAGCAGCACAAAATGACCTAAGATGGCTGTTTGAATGAATAATACTGGTAGTGAGAGTGAGTTTCTGAAGTTCCACATAAACCTGTTGAGCCAAAAATTATTAGCTTTTTTTGTCCTAATGTGCTCTGTGCATAATTACAGGGTTGCCCAGCACTGCAGTCTACAGAAAGAATTTCTGCAATGTGAAAAAAAATGTGCCCTGGTAGTGTATTATGTCGAAATGGGTCAACACACAACAGCCAGTAATTCTTCAGCCTTAATGTTAGCACTGCTATTTATTTGTATGCAGTCATTCCCAACACATGAGAACCTTTCTCTGACTCAGTTTCCCTGCTTGAAATATAGATACAATAGCAGTTGTTTCACAGACATTTCTGAAAATTGATTGTGTTCACACTGTTGTCCTAGCGGCTCAATAAGGAATTTAAGCAAATTATTTCCTCATTGTAGGGTTTGATAATGAAAGCGGTACAGCATGATTTTACCAGTCCCTCTCAATTTTAGAATAAATTAATGTTGAACTCTATTTTCTGTTCCTAGTTTGAATAACTAGATACTGGGTATAATATCCCATCTGACAAAGTTTAATTAATTAAATTCTTGAAAGAGAAAAGTCAAATTTGGCAAGGTAGCTTTGTCTTCTTTGAATTCCATCTTAGGGGCAACATTCACAGGTTTGAAATAGCGAGATAGCATCATATGAAGATGATTTATGTCATAGAAATAGGCACAATGACAAAGCATCAAATAGAGTCCTGAACCAAGACCTAGTAGGAGGTACTCAGCCTTTGGAAGGTGTGCAGCATTCCAACAACCATCCACTACTTTGTGTGTGGCAGGAGTTTTAGTGCTTAGTATCATACAGGACCAGGACTGGGAAGATTAAATATTGGAACTGGTCTTCCTCAGTAAATGCTTCATATTTCAGGTTAATTCTGAAAATTGTAATGAGACAAAGCCTTGTGTGAAACAAGCTCCCACAACCTGTTGTGCAAGTTTCTGTCTACCCTTTGTAACAGAAAAGATCAGCTAATCAACACTATCAGGGCCTGACTTCTCGAAATGGTTATTAGTGTACCATTTCTGCACTGCAGGAAAGAGTAGATTTATCAACAGAAATTAGGCTTTTTCTGGACAAAAATCAGTAGTGCCTGTTCAAGCTAACAAGCTGAATTCTATACATGCATATAGTGTATAACAAAACCATATTGCTAAATAATTTATACAGTTCATAATGAAAAAGCAAACCAGCTTTGAGTTATAAAGGGATTTTTGAGTTGTTCTTGTCAGTGTTATAGTTAAGTTTAAGGAAAAATTAATCGGCAGAAAATGCTAATGACAATCAGAGCAATCTAACAAGTAAAACCATTTTATTGTATTGATTTTATACCAATGTGCATGTTCAAAATAAAATCCGATATATATGAACACAGTGAAGAGAGGATTTAAAACTTGCAAGGAGTAGAAGGTGAAAATAATTCTGGTAGTTAGGGTAATGGGATGGAAATGGCAAAACAGTAGGTATGATTTGGAATTCTTTATTCCAGAATAGGAACACATTGATGAATGGCCTACGATCTTCAGTTCTAGATGTTGGGTACCAGAAAGGAAACAATAAAGTCTTCATGTCAGACTTAAAAAACTATAGATATACCTGTAATGGCTAAGAAATGCACAACCTGCTATATAAAATGTCTTAAATGGATTAATATCAGTGTGATGAAGTAAGCAAGAAAATCAGGGTCTGAAGTAACAAGACAAAAATACTTTTGTAATATTAAGTTTTTCAGAACAGATATGTTATGGAGATGGCTGGCTTTTAAAAAACAAACAAATAAAAAAATTCACACACTTTCCTTAACTGAATTTGAAAATAAGCTTCAAAATCCTTCTTGGAGAAAATGAAGTCCTTAATTGTGTCACAAAAATGCCACAGTCTTACAATAGTGGAGAGCTGTTTGACTCTTTGTGTTACATATATGAAATAGGTGGCACACCTACATATGAGTTTAAAACAGCACATCAATTAAAAAACCCCCGAACCATAACTCTTAGAAGATGGAGCTTTACCCACATCTAAATGTTCATTCAAGAACTTTTGGAAAGCGTAAAGTCTATCTTCCTTCTCTCCCACTTAGAAGAATTATATATAAAAATTTAATAAAGAGAGAGGATTGCTTTTTTCATTACTTCAAATAATTCATTATTTTAAGTCTAAGTCATTGAAATGAATTATTTTGAGCTTCTGGTCTCTACCATATTTCAGAATCACACAGTAAGTAAGATCATTATTTTGAACTTATGTTTTTTACAATGCCCATGCTGTCTGCTGTATTTTCAAGCAAGAAGTATAAAATTCTGACAGTTGTACTTCTTAATTGATCAAACATCACTTGAGCATATTTCAAGATGAAATTGCTATGTTATATCAATGATGATGCAAGAGCTGCTTTTTTCTTTATCAGTGCTTACCAGTTCAACCAGAACACACCACTGAGAGTTATACACACTTCTGGTTTTTTTGGTAAATCTCAGAACACTGTTAAATGAGGTCCATATCAATATCCTTTTCTTTAATATATGAGGTACAGAACTAGCTTTTCTTTTCCAGCAGGAAGTAAAAAACTTCGAAAATAGCTGGGAAAAAAATACCTTACACTGAGTAGAATGCTGTTCGAAACTAACAGCTGTTAATAGTCCCGTTCCAGAAAACCTTGTAACCAGCAAGCAAATAATATTTTGTTCTATAACAGCAATTGGGCAAGAGCCATGAAGGGAATCAGGCTTCTACCGGTTTAATGGGACATTGTATATTTTTGTTAGCTGCACGGCCATTTCATTCCTACGTTCCTGCAGAGCTCTGGAATGACTGCTTTTGTTCTTTGGGTCATTCGTTTCTGCTTAATTTACCATTTTGTTCTGACACGTTTTCTTCTAGCAGCCAGGTTCAGATAAATCCACAACTGTATTTACTTGAGACAAACAGGTAAATTACTTCTGTAGTGATAAGAAATACTTCAAGTTGCCGACAAAATCCCTTTCTTAATTTCTTTCCCTGCTTGCCACAAGAATCACACCATTTTCTCAGCCTGATTTTGATTATCATAACTTTTGTCCCATAATTTCATGTTGTAGCTTCACCCCCGGGTATACCTGGTATATCACCCCCTCCTTCCTTTCTTTCTAGTTTTCCTTACGTAGGTAGGAAGGTATGTTCCCTTTGAAACTATTTTGTTGAACCTAAATACCAGGTTTTAACTGCATGATGACACTGCAGCAGACAGCTTAAGGACTTGTGCTCCAAACTGCTCTATTAGAATCTATATTAAAGTGGTATATTGGTTAATTTGGAGACAGCTACCTCTCCTTTGCCTGAGACATACTGTGAGAGGAGTTATGGGAGAAAGAGTGTGGAAGAGCGAGGTATCCTAGACATGACTGGGATCTGCAAAAAGGGATATGTCCAGAGAAAAGCAAGTGTATAGCAAAGTAAGAGTCATGTTGATGTCAGAGAGCTGTCCACTGCATCACAAGAAAAATCAGTGTGTTACCTTTGCTCAGGGGCCACAGGAGTGGCAAGGTGCCCACAGCTGTGCTGAGGAGTTACAGAGCCACAGCCCTGCAGTCACAGTGCCACAGGAATACCTGCCCCCTGAACCTGACCTTGAAGGTTTGCTTTATCCTGTAAATGAGATTATTTTCCCAAAAAACCCACACCAGGCTTCTAACACCAGTATTCAGTTACAATTTGCAAAGATGCAAAGGCATTTTATAATAAACATGTATTGTGGGCATTTAGAGCTAGATTAAGAGAGATATATGGGCACTTAATTCTCAGCTCAAAATTAGTCGGACACTCTGCCTGCCACCTTCTACCTTCTGGAGGAGCCTAATTCCTGAGACACCTTTATAGCTATGGCTGGGCACTTGCATGTTGCCTTTGCTTGCAGACAGAGCATCTCCTCCTTGGATTCTGTGGACAGAAAGCATGTAAGTGGAAAGGGGAGTCTGAAGCTGTAAGAACTGATGTAGCTAAGCAATGAGTAAAACCACCATTTGATCAGATGCTGCCTAAACTGGACACCAAATCTGAGGATATAAAAGCTTCTGAGTACTGTTAAAAAGGCTTTTTAGAAATCATTGAAATTTGTCCTTTGCTATTTCTTTGCTCTAGTGTTAGACTCATACACTTTTCCCCTTTTGTCTCTAGTTGTTTGGCTCATTTGCCTGTCTTCCCCAATTAGGAGGTAATTTTCTTCCTTTGAGAACCTGTCCAAAAAATTGTTCTCTTTTTATCCAATTCAACTTCTCTGTTTGCTTTTAAGTGTTTTAAAATTTTTTTTCACTTGTTGTCCTAGAACTGTTTCTGTATTTATTTCTTGTTTGTCATCTTTGATTTCTCTCCTTTTTATTTTTTCTTTTTAGATTTCATTTTTAAGACAAGCAATTGCAGGGCATTAGTAGAGGATTTGGAACGAAGAAGAGTTTTCACTGCTGGCACTGAAGCAGACTGTTCTTAATGAAATAGGGACATTACTCCTGATTTCATCCTCAGACAAGAGACTTCATTGAAAGACAAACTATGCCTAGCTTATGTATGCTTGTTAGTCTCTGAGCTATATTAAAAATACTTTTGATGCAAAAATAGAAAATAATTCCGTGAACATACAGGAATAATATCTTACTGTGCATTTATAAAAGCTCAGGCATTCACAACATATGTCAGATTATATTTTATAAAGTCTTATTTAGAATTATGGTACTACTCAGTGCTTTACAAAATTACTCTAATAACGGTTTCTTTCATGCTTTTATTTTGCTGCTTCACGTTCTTGACTAAAGTTAATGTATTTACTCCCACAAAATATAGATCAAAACAGATATAAAAGCTGCTGTCTGAAAGTTTATAGGGTACCTTTTCTGTCTACATTTCTTTCTTTCTTCTTTTTCCTTGGTTGGAAGCTGACGTATTCCTTACCAGTGCTGAATTCTACTTTTCCCTACTATGGTTTCAGCTGTCCATTCATATTATTTTGTCTTTTTTACAGTATAGTTTCACTAAGGAGTTGCAGACAGTGAGACTGAGATCAGTCAGGTCCAAGAACTTTGTGCAAACATTCACAGAAAACAGAGCTCTGCTCTGAGGGACTTTTAGTGTAGTTTGACAGAGATCTTGAAGTTAGATATGGAGAGTTGCCTTTGTTTTTTAAATTCCAGCTTAGACACACACTACAAAGAAGTCATTTTAGGCTGGACTCTCTTGATATGCAGTTTTGCACCATCATTAGCAGGACATTCAAATTATGCATGCATATCTCTATGGAGCTAGTCCAATTTTTAATTCCTACAAAAGCACCTGTTAATTTAGCTTAGTGCTGATAGTCTAAATCTGTAAATGACTTGTTTGACACTGAGGTTTAAGTATTTTGTTGAATCAAGATATGCCCATGCCAGAACTATTTGGATCATGGAACATATCACATAGCAGACTTTGTTAAAAGATTTCTTTTTGGTCCAGTATTTTGCTGAGACATAAAAACAACCTGAATAGACTGAGAGAGAGCATTTCCTGTTGTAGAATACAAGAATTTTGTCAAATCAGGTGTAAGCTTTACCATAACACCTTTTATTATGTTTGATTTGACATTCAGTGAATTCTTTCCACAAGAAAATCAGGTTCATGGCTGAAATTCATGGAATCATGGTACCATCTTCTTAAAAAGATAGCTAGGATGCTTTCAGTCCCTAGCTGTTTGATTTTGAGCCACTTCATCCCTAAAATCCTCAGTATGACTGTGAAACTATTCCCAAATAGAACCTTTCATCTATTTCTTTTACTTGCCAACTGCCTCTTCGAACACATGAATTTCCAGAAGTGTTTTACTTCAATTGATTAAAAAGAGGGATCATGCCTTACTGCTGGTGAGTTAACTCATCTGAAAGATATGTTGTAGCATAGATGATTAATTTAGATGCAGCCTCTGTATAGGTAACAACACCTCTCTTCTCACTGTTAGGTGTTATTCAGAATGGTAGGATTTTCCTATCTTAAAGGTCGCAAAAACGGCAAAGGGAAAGTTGCACCTGGAATAATACTTAATTGCACAGTAAGTACCTGAGTCCAAACTGTGACCTTTAAAGTCCCTCCAGATAAAAAAGCTTAGTTCTGGAAATCTATAAACTTAATGGGCACTGCTCCATTTGGTTTGGAAGACTCCTCAGTTCTCACCATTCTGCTTGTGTTTTTCTCAGAACTGCCATGACCTAAATATCTATTTGCCCAATTCCAGACTAAATCCTGAGGGACTAGAAACAGAACACAACTGTAACACAGAATGCACGCAATCATCTGGGCTTGGGATACCGATACCCTGTGTCCCTGTTCTTCCTCAAAGGATCACTTCACAGCCTGGGGTTCCCTGTTAGAGGTGCGCATTTTAGTCATTAGGTTAAACACAATGCTGCCTTTTGCTCTCTTGGCATATACATGTCCTTAGAACTCTTACATTTCCCTCTGCCTAATAACATAGCTTTGAAAGGATCGGTGGAATTCCCTCCTCCTGTAACTTGCCTTTTGAAAGGAAAAGAATAACCTAACTCCTCAAGTGCTACTGACACCATTCCCAAGCTGAGGACTGTCGGGCTTCTGGATCTCCACTGGGTGAAAATGTCTGGCATGGTCCTGACTCAGAAACGAGTGGGAGTAGGAATGCAAATCTGTTTGTTTGTTTGTCTGTCTGCTTTTCTCCTGGCAAGTTTTAGGCAGTTACATGCTTAGGTTGTGGACTTGTGCGGTTACCCTGTTGAGTCTCCTAGCGCTAGCTCATACTCTAAAAAGACATACAATTCTGAGATTTGGATTCCATGTGCAGCTTCCTTTGCTTGCATTTTAGGTTTTGAAGGACTTGATTGAACATTCATGTCTGTTTAATGTATGCATTCCCAAGTTAAATTTTTTCAAAAAGAGAGCAAAATATATGTAGTAGACTTATTTGTCAACTACCTTTGGTTAGTACTCCCTGTAACTCCCTGATTATTAGTACTGTAATGCAAAGGCAATCTTACTTATTTTTTCATTTAGCCTTTGCACATGGTAAAACCAAAGCAGTTACTAGAGCCAGTTTGAGGGGTCAAACTATGTTGCAGTGTAAATAATGCTTCAAACTTAGGCCCCATCTTTTATAGACTATGTTTTGAATAAATCAATTTTCAGTTATGCCAAGTTACAGTAAAAGGTGGAAAACAAGAACACACTTTGTAACTCTCAAGTTCATTTCTATTTATAGTCTTCTATCCATGCCAATAGAAAATATATAGATGTGTCAAATTTCAAGCAAGATATTGCATTTTTTTTTAATGTAGAGAATTGAACAAGAATTCAAAAGATGAATAGAACTTATGCTAAAAGAAAGGACATGGGAGAACAACCATGAAAAATTAGTATCAGTAACATTTTTTACTGTCCTGACTCTCCTCTTATCCTTCTGGTTTTCTTTGCCTCTTTTTCAGAATTTAATTATTTTCCTTTTCACTGTTGTACTGTTCATCAAACCTATTATTTTACTCTTTTATTTTAAAAAGTGTCATGAAACCTATAATCAAAATAAATTTCTCTTGTATGGATTTTAAAGGGTTACACGCCCCATGGTTTTGTTGTGTTGTTTGAAAGTGCAAACAGTCTGTACAGCTTCAAGTCTGATGGGTTGATATAACAAACGCAATAATCCAACTTTTAGTAAAATTTCTCTGAAATAATTTCCATTTATTCTTTTACTATTTTCCATAGTTTCTTCCTTTCTCCATACTACATATATTTTTTGTATCCACGAATAATTTAAGACTTCTTGGTGAGGAGCCTAGTTGTTTTCTAATAAACATTTTAGACATCATAGTATATTCTGTGAACAACAGAGATGGAGAAATTGGTATGTGAGGCAGAAATTTCTTAGCTCCTTACTAAGTATTTTTTTATCATCACTTGCATTGCCTTGTTGCTCCAAAGCTCCAGTTAAACTGAACTGTAATATGCTGCAAAAAAGATATATTACGAAATATGCTAAATCCCATCAAATCATAGAAACATCAAGGCTGGAAAAGACCTCCACCAAGTTCAACCCTTTACCCAACACTGCTAAGTCCACCACTAAACCACATCCCGAAGTGTCACATCTATATATTTTTTAAATATCTCCAGGGATGCCTCCCAGGGCAGACTGTTTCAGTGTTTGACTATTGTTTCAATGAAGAAATTTTTCCTAATATCCAAACTAAAAATCCCCTGGCACAACTTCAGGCCTTTTCCTCTTGTACTATCACTTGTTGCCTGGGAGAAGATGCCGACCCCCACCTGGCTACACCCTCCTTTCAGGGAGTTGCAGAGAGTGATAAGATCTCCCCCGAGCCTCCTTTTCTTCAGGCTGAACACCCCCAGCTGCCTCAGCTGCTCCTCACATGACTTGTGCTCCAGACCCTTCCCCAGCTCCGTTGTCTGCCTCTGGACTCACTCCAGCACCTCAGTGTCTGCCTTGTACATTTACTTACTGTAAGATTACTGGGCTGTAATCGAAAATGAAATAAAATACAAAATCTTAAGGAAATGCACAATAAACAAAAGGAATTGGGAGGATGGTCAGAGGATATACACAACTAATGTGACTACATGGATTATTTTATGAAGCTGGTGGTTCCAAGACACCTGATTTTCCTTTAACAAGGTGTGAAAAAATAAAAATGTCAGTATGTCTCAGCTACTGATCTAGAAGTCTATGCTACAGTACAGCACAAATTATCCCAATGCCTGCATTTATATCTTACTTTTTTGTAGCAGCCTTATTAACATCTAGGATATTTAGCCCATTCGTTTATTTCTCTTTAATATTGGGTTTATTTGTATAGTTTTCAAAAACACTTTAAAAGATAAGCATTTTATAAAACCATTTTTCTATAGTATCATATAATGCCTTGAAACTTTCACACGTCTGGCTATTTCAAGAAATTGCATGAGACATTTAACCTAAAAAATGAAATTTTCAGGAATACATGAGCAACTGAACATACCATCTTCAGCCACACCTTCATTGTGGCCAGCTCAAAAGTATTTCATCTCCAATGACAGCTTGTTCTAGCTTTACAAGTGTTAGTAAGGATTTATAATGTTAAATATTTACTTAGCGTACAAATTATTGTCATCTTGCTTACGATTTTGTGCAGTTTTGCAGTCACCACAGTCCCTGTCTATTGAAAATTGAAAAGGATTGGCAAGCCCTAATACTAGTTTATTTGATGTTGAAATGTTTTTTCAGTCCCCTTTCACGGTCAACACAAAAGTTTTCTTGAGAATCTTCAAGGTAAATATTGTGTCAGTTGTAACATATCTTCTGATAGCATGATGGCCATACTCTAATGGCATCCAGAGAATTTTCTTGTAAAATCTCTGAGAAACCACATCCTAAATGTCTCACACAGTTACTGCCGTGCATTTCACCTAGAAGAGCCTTGAAATATGATTTGTAAGAAGCGATATTACATAAATACATTCATTTTTAATTTCTAGAGAGAATTTTGAGCATCTCAACTGCCTTTTGACAATATATATGAAGAGTGCAGTGAATGTATGTTTCTCTGGACTATTTTATGACTATTCAGACATACTACTTTTGAGCACCACTTTGCAAGTCCACTGATTTGACAGTTTAGAGCACTAGGATAGAAGTAAGTCTATATTTGGCAGCATTTATGTGCAGCTGCTCTCTCCAGAGTGCTTAATTGTTAATCACAAGGTAGCCAGGTTTATTGTTGCTACTCTGTGCCATGTATGGCAGTCCAACAATCACTGCTGTTTCGTTTCAGTAATGCCAGAATGAATGGTAAGAAATGTGGATTGTGGAAATATATGAACATTACTTTATCTTGCAAATAACTGTTAAAGTAGAATACTGCTCACATTTCACAGTCTGACTTTTACTGCTGGTTTCTTAATAGCAGAGTTAAAGTTCTTTGCATTTCTATACTTATTCTTCCTTTTGAAAAAAACAATCTCTTTTTTGAAATTTGAAGCATCACTCTGAGTTTTACGGTGTCTGCTTATTTTTTTCTCCTTTCAAAATTATAACTGTTTTATACTTAAAAAAAACCAAAAGGTTTTGATTAGCAAATTTTTCAGAATATTACTTAGGAAGGTTTTGTCACTCAGTGAGAAAATATTTGTGATAGGCAGGTTCTTTAGGAGAGCACTGAGACAGAATCAGCCTCTGAGTTAAGCATAAAAATAATTAATTTCTCCTTAGATGTAGCAACCATTTTGATTTTCTTGCAGATATCTTATTCCTTTTTTTTGGTATAATTTCTCTCTTAAATTTGCAACATATTCTTTCACCTAAAATTGTCCCACAACTGTTTCTCCTTCAGTGATGGATCTTCACTTTGTTCTCATGAAAATTTTACCAAGGCTGCCTTAGGCATTGTCACAGTGTTCAATGTCAATACATAGTGGGGTCAAACACCCTTCTCTGAGTAGGTCAGCCTCACCCTTAAGTGGATGCAGAGATCTGGCAATAGCAGAAAAGGTGTTGCTTCAGCATACAGGACTCTCCTTTTCATGAGCATTATCCCAAGTTTTGTCTACCTGCATATCACAGGCGTGTACCTCTTAGGTCTTTAAGCTGTTGTTCAGCCAGTGAGTGTTGCTGAGATAGGAGAATCTGCTCCTCTGCACAGCTTTCTACCGTTCAGATATTGTAAGGGCTTTGTGTCAAGGATCTTCTGTGTCAAGGATCCTTTCATGGCTTTATTTATCTCTTTGGGTTTTTTTTTTCAGGGACAAGGGGCATTGGCAATGCCTTCATCTCACTTGTCTTATTCCCGTATTTTTAACTACTTTTTTTGTAAACACACTGGAAAGTTTTGAAATCTTCCACATGGTGCATGCTGTTGCAGAACAGAGGTTGTATGGGCTTATCTACATTTCACACCTATTGTGAGATTGCTGGCAATTACAGAAGCCTGGTTTCAATGACACAGTCAAGCCTGCATTCCCTCTTCCCTTTGGGGAAACAGTCAGAAAACAGAACTGGTTCCATCCGCCTCCCCTTTGAATGTCCCAGCAGACAACTGCAACATATACTTCTGGCAAGAGAATTTTAGCTAGAGAATTGGAGCTTAATAACTGTGCAGAAACTGCTTTTCATAGTTCTTGTTTCGCAACCTGCCTCTGTTTCACTGAGCCTCTCAAATAAAACATTTCTCTGAAGACAGCTTCTGAGGATCTCTGCTCAGTAGTGCTCTGTGTCTTGGTCTTTCCTTCAGTACAAGTACAGATTCTACAGGAGATTCTTTGACATTTAGAGTCTGTCAGAGTCTGGGTTCCTGTGCTGTTTTTCAGAAAATGGGAGATGAGAATGAAGACAGGCTGATAAATGAAGTGTATCTGAAAGGAAGGGGTTTTTGGGGACAGGATGATGATTCTAAGTGCCATGGGAGAGAGGGCACTGCCTGAGATTTTGCCAGTAACTTGGCTAGCACTTCAAAGTTTGTGAGACTTCCTGCTGATTTTCCATGAGCCACCATGATCCCTACCCTACCTTAAATTGCTCCTGGTCATCGTGATATTCTCAGTTTACCAGTGGTCAGCCTCACAAATTCGTCTCACGTGATTGTTCTCATCTCCTGGGTCTTGACAAGATTGACTGCAGAAAACTAATTTATGATATGTTTATGTGTGCAAGAAGAATGTGAAAAACTGCATCATAATTCACTTACTATGCTTTTCACAAAGTTTCTCGAAGGGCTTGAAAAATTAGATTTCACTAAAAATGGTAACAATGATTATGACAATGAGCTAGACAGACACTACCTATGCAGAAAGTGTAGTCTGAAGGACATTCCATGATTTTTTTAGGAAATAGAGAATAGCTCTAGGTATTTCTCAACATGAATTATAACTTTTTGCAACTTCATCAACAGGATTTTGATGAGTAATTGGCTTGGCATCGTAGCAGCTAGCGAATTTAGTTTAGAATTCAGTTCAGAATCAGAGTAACAACAGAAATTAGTGTAAATAGCTGTATTTCTCCTTGTCATGTGAATGCCAGAAAAACCTCATGCTATTTGCAAAATATCTGTATACATCAGAAAGAATTGCATGTTGTAGTTACCCACTTCATAACAAAACACAAGTTTCCACAGACACAAGCCCAAATCCCTGTTATAAACTACAGTACTGGAACTAAGATAAGACCCTATGCACTTAACCTCTATCAAAATCAATCCCCCTTAGCAAAGAAATAGGAAATACTCTATTAAAAAAGGCCTTTTCATGTCTATCCTTTGATAAAAGAGATGTGGAAGAAACGTCTCTGAAGGCATGTTGCTCAGTCTAAATAAAATCTTCCTTTTCCTGAGTTTGGTCTCGATGAAAACTTCTGGACTGACAGCTCTAAAAACTGTCATCTATCTGTTAGACTACACAGCATTAAACATTATTTCTTGTAAATGATTCAACCCTGGCCTGAGCACAGTTTGGTTTCCACCTAGACTCACACCCAAGTATCTCAAATGGGAGAACCAGTAGAGCTAATTGGTGGGTTAATTCTGCAATGCTGATTACTGTCTGCTAGGAAAGGGATTAAGCCCACCATCTGATTTTCCACAGACCACCAAACAACTGAGTGATGATAACAACTTAGTCCTTGCCAAACTAGACCGATGGAGTTCAACCAGTGAGTGTTTTCCAAACTCTTCAGCCATCTGTTTCCTACTTCTGAATACTTCCACAACAGTAAAACACTCTGAAAAGCCCCAAATCTTACATTTTTATGAGCTATTAACCATGATATTACTGTTCTAATCATATATATGTACCACAAAATTACACCACAACTAACAAATGTAAAACTTTTCAGCATTCCGTGATAGTAATGAGAACTTCTTCCACATGTTATACTGGATGTATCTACAGGGTAATGAGCAGAATTGGAGCAGCTCATCCTAGGCTGCACATTTTCAGTAGTTCTCCAACTTGTGTTCCAGTGTCTACTGATCCTCTACCATTGCTGTAGGTGGTAGTGGAGAAGTTGGCAGAGTACAACTAGTTATCTAAAGTTAATTGGAACCAACAATAGCAGCAAAAACACTTGTCCAGTCTATGTTTCATTTCCCACATTGACAAGTTTGTGGGAGCCACACTGGAGGTGGATAACAGAGAAAAAATTGCAAAAGCATATTGGTCACATGCTGTATAGAAAAGTAACAACCAAGAATTCCGTTCTTTGAGGTTGGCCAGTGTTTCAAGACTTCCTTAATTTTTCCTTGCCTTTTCTGAGCATTGTAGATAAAACGTCTAATTTTTTGACCCCTTATATTAATGGGGCTTTTACACTGAGAATATTATCAGTTAGGAATTAAAAACACTTACTATTAAATACTGTTTATAAATATCAGAAAGTAACATTGCTGCTTTAGCAACAAAGTACTTTATTTTACCAATAGGCCAATTAATATAAATGTCTCCCAGAAAAAGACCATCAAACCTGAAATTAATTTTAAAAAATGTCACTGATATCGTATCATGTAACAATAATGGTAAAGCCCAAAAATATCAATTCCTGGAAGAGCTGTAGAAACACAGCAAGCAGATCTATATGGAACAACCTTATGAAGGACATTAGGGCCTGCACAGGCAAAGGATATATACCATTGTCTTTAGGGGCTTACATATGGCTCTTCATCATCATGAGCAGATTCACAATGTTATATTTTAAACTAATGAGAAAAGTGAAAGCCATACAGTAAAGTCATAAAGTTCTTGTTCACCCTGTAAAGAGTGGTTATTTCATGAAACGTGGTGCCACCTTGAAAATCTCTAGCTAAAGAAAAATTATCATAAGTGATCATGTAAACATTTAAAGGAAAATTAGTTTAAAAAATTGCACGTTTTTCTCAGCAGATTCTCTTTCTAATGCTAATTCAAAGTGTGTAGCAATATTTTGAATTTACATTTTGGTGCATTCCAAATCTAAAGGCTGTTTGATGTAGTGGATTCCTCTCCATATATTCTTAAATGGCAGTTAATCAGGTGCTATCTTTCAGTCCTTCGAATAAGTAACATTGCCTTTGTTGCCCAAATTGGATCTGAGATGCATGTGTAAGATTGTGAGTGGTTGAGAGAGAATAAACTTAGGTTTGCATTTATCAAGGGAAAACTGAAAAGATTGAGGCTCTATTTATTACATGCATTGGCTTAGAAATGTCTCTTCATTTCCTTCCTTGAGAATTTCTGTTCATCATTGCAAGGTGTTAATCTTTTTATAGTTTAGGTAAATAAAAGTTAATTTCTGAGCATTTTGCTGCAACTGGCTTTGGTAGGAAAAGATAAAATTGAAAACATTCAATTCAGTTATTGTATCTGATTCTTTAAGAGAAGAATTCATAAAACAGCTGTTCTGGTTGGTTTTTTCACCAAAATTCTTCTTAGGAATAACTACAATAATGTAATGGCTCTTCCTTAAACTTCATGCATCTGTCAAAGCCAAAACTCTCCAAGCCAGAACATTCTTATCAGTGCAGAAGAATTTGGGAACTCATTTGTAATGCAAATCACCCAGTCACATCGTCATTGTCAAATGTACCGGAGAACAGAATATTCCTATTGAACAAATTACTCACCAAGAATCACAGCAACAACGGTGAAGAGCACAAAGGCATTCCTCATTAAATAACTTTTAACATCATCCTTTGTTATGCTCTGCACTTTTTTTTTTGCCAAAAGTGTACGTTTCCGGACTCCTTGTTGAATTCGTTCCATCCTACTTCCAGGTTTTGGATCTTCTCCGTTACCTTTCGTCATCTATCTTGCTGAAAGCTTTCTTTTATAATTAACTTCTGTTGGTATCCCTTCAGAAAAGTGGAGGACTCTTTTCAGTGGGAGGTACTGGAGAAACCTGCAAGACAAGAAATATCAAACACTGCAGTAAGATTTTAGAGGAATGATTAGCCATATATTTACATAGAAGCGAATATTCTTCATGTTTCAGTAAAACTTGTATTCATAGTATCTAAGCAGTTTTTGATGGAAAGCCTCAATGACTTTGAAAGAGGGATTATATAGACAGATCAGATAAGGGTCCTGTGTCTTCAGAGATTAACCTGAACTGCTGTCATGCTGCAAAACCCAGGAGGACCTTTTTTTTTAATGTTTGCTATTGCTATACAAAAGTAAAATCAGAACAATTCATAGTAACTTCAGGTGTTATAATATGTAAAACTATCTGTCAGGCTTGCTTTTAATCTTTTTATCAGGCCATTGTTATTTGAAAAAAAAAAATCTAGCTCACCTTCACATTAACCATTGAAGAGAAATATTTTGCTCAAACTGGTACATTTAAATTGTTCTACATTTCAGATGCTTTTAAAAGATTGAATGCATTGGCTCAATTCCTCCTTTTCACATGGAAAGAGGCAGCAGTAATAGTTTATTCATCCCTCAACCACTATTTAGAAGATATGCCTTTGACAGTTTTATGTTGATAACATTCATCTTTTAGCTGTATAAACTATTCCGAGCACATCTGTAAAACATCAGAAGTAATATCCCACTTAACTTATTGCTTCAGACTGCAATACAATCTCATGTTGCAGAGAAATACTTAGTTTGTCCTGATAGCAATTATGAGCACATGTCATACAATCACAGATTACACTAAGTTGGAAGGGACACACCAGGATCATCGAGTCCGAATCCTGTCCTGGTGCAGACAACCTAGGAGTCACAACATGTCTGATTTTAAGAAATTACACACTGAATCAACCTTAAAATGTTTTAATATTAAAATCATCATTAAGGTATTACTTTTTATTTTAGATGATGGGTGTTTTTTTTGATGACTCCTGGGTATGAGTTTGTTTAACAATGGAGCCTCCTCAAATGTGTTTACCAGACCGAGAATCCCATTTTCTGAGGTCTTAATTAATATACACTGATATGTTTTTTTAAGAAGTTAGAGATAATGGATAAAGTTACATGCTTCTGCTGAAATCTGTCTCTGTTTATAGACAGTTCAACTCTAACATCTAATTTTAAATAAATTCAGTGCCAAAACACCTTTTTTTTTTTTTTATTAAGCACTTAAAATATGAATACACAGGGGTTTCAGCCAGCATGTTTTAGATGAAATCGCATGTTGTAACAAGTTTATTTTGGTGGATTTTGATGGCTGCTTTTACCATATGTTTGCAGACTGGCACTTTAGTGCAATATCCTCCCTGAATTTTAAAAGAACACTATAAACTTTGCTACTTTAGGGAGTGGAAACATTCTGAGACCGAGCTAAATATTTAAAATAGTAAGTATTCTAACGTGGACAAGACCGCTGTGTGGAAGTTGGTTTTTTGCCGACCGATTAAGGTAATCGACATTTTGTTAAAAAAAAAAAAAAAAAAAAGCTCCTTCACGGTGGCTTTTCTTTCCAGGATGTTTAACGCAGCTAATCTGTCCTGTACAATTTACATCAAGATCGAGAAAGAATATGGGTGCAGCACAAAGGATCATTACATTAATTGAGATACAAAGGCAGAGAGTGAAAAATGGATACTTCCCGCTCAAACGCGCACTGAAGGACAGGATGGGCTCACCTTTTCAGACCTTCCGTACTCTAAAGAGCGCGGTGGATAAAACAGGGGCTTCCCGGCGGAGACCGCAGAGCTGCAGAGCGAGCGGCAGAAAACTGACAATCTGCATGTGCTCTGGATTACGGCGATTTACTATCACTGTAACTTAAGGAAAGGGGAGGAGACTGCCAGCCTGGAGCTGGTGGGGAAAAAAAAAAAAAAAAGGACAAAACCAACCCACCCCAAACCACGCATCAGCAGAGAGGGGAAAGCAGGGCTTCTGGAATATTGATTAGTCTTGGCACAGTGAAAGCAGGGTCACTTTCTTTGTTTTTCCTTTTAGACCACTTTCACGCTTTGTCAGTTCAGCTTCGTTAGAAATGCAAAATCAGGATCCGGGAAGAATTGAAGGATCGCACACACAAAGGGCAGGGGAGGCTGAAGCGCCTCTTCATTAGATATTCCAGACTGGACTTCTGAAGAGCCTAAACATAATTATATAACACTATCCCTGTGCTTTTTAAAATAAGTGACGAAGTATCTGAGCATACTACTTTGTTCTGAAAACAGGCATGGTGTGAAGCTATCACGTATTTTCTAATGCTTAAAGACAGCTATTCAAGATCTGCACTGCCCAGGGTGGGGAACCAGACCTATCTTTCAAAAGCAACTGCAGCATTATCAAGGAAAGAGAAAAACATGATCAGTTATAATTCTTTGTATGTTTCTTGTAGATATTCAAAATACATGATAAGACTTGCCTCTTGTTTGGCAATTTAAACTCACTGATAGCAAGCCCCATTCAGCCTGCTTCAATAGCAGAGAATGAATGAATGAAGGGAAAAGTATAAAATATCCACTTTTGGGAAATAAGTGGGTTTTTCTAGCATTTCAAAGTATGCATTGTTGAAAAGGTATTTGCTGATGGGAGCCAGGGGAATTCCCAAAAACTTTTCTTTTTAGAAGAACACTTTCATTTTAAACATTGGTAAAGGTTAAAATATTCCATAATTTTATTTCAGTGCAAATTTCATGGGATTTAAAGTATTTGCTTATAAGACAAATATTGTAAATTGATACTTACATAAATTTATTCTAAATATATAATTCCTCTCTATAAAGATTTGTTTATAGATGATGTTGACATTTAATTTTTTTTCCTGAGAAGTCATTTTAAGTATACAGGAAAAAGAGTTATGTACTAGACGCATAAAGACTAGTTAGGTACAAAATACAATTAAGAGCAGATTTTCTTCCACACAGTTGCAGTAATGGCTTTGTTAAGTGTTTGCCAGTTTGAATGTGATTCAAACAATGATGTATAATGTAGAGAAAAATAATCTAACCATGATTTCAAACTTATTTATGATTAATGTAGGTTTGAGTTTGAATTGTGTACCATGCAATCCTGACCTTTGGTATCTAACTTAAGAAAGAAAACATCTAAATTAACTTATTAATTGACTTTAAAATGAAGAAAAAGCATTGACAGCTTATGTTGCAAGACAGAAACACATGCTGTATTTCCTTGCACCTGACATCTTAAATGTCTATTTAATTTTTATTTTTTGTAGTGCAGTTTTTAAATACTTTCACCATTTTTTCTGTAGACGGGGACTGACTTTTTAACTAACCTTTGGCCTCTAGCAATCTGCTCTTTTGATCTTTCTTTTTAGAGTATGGCTTGCTTTCTGCAAAACCTCCCAGATAGTTTTGCCCTCTGCTCATATGAATAATAATCATCCACTTGACTTAATGGGACAGGGTCAGATCCCAAGTGAGGTGATCCAAAAGTATGTCGTCATTTAATGCTTTCATTAATACTGGAGTCTATGAGAAATGAGGATAATCCTGTTAGAGAATTAACTATTCAGTAAGACAAAATGAAAATAAACAATAATCAGTCAGACAGCTCAGCTTAACTTCATCAGTGATACTTTTATTATCTCTCAGAGAACAACAGATACTATTACACAGCTCTTAGAAAAAAATTATTAAGAGCTTTTATGGCAATATGTTCAAAATTTTCTTTTTTCCTTTCTCCTTTGTCTTCTGACATTCATTTATCTTACTGATTTTAACTTTCAGGAGCATTGTCCTTTATATTACAAAACCCCATGTATTTTAGATATCCCTGGATAGCAAAAAAAAGAGTCAAATATGTTCAAGCATGGTGTCACCCTGCAACACATGTAATTAAAATGCACTGAAATTTCCCTTTATATACACAACAGATTTGCTGATTTAGTATGCAGTATTTAATATTAGGACTAGGATAAATTTAAAATGTTATTTGTTATGTTCTTCTATCTGTAGCATTTTCAGTAGTGTTAGTTTCTAGGAAGAGGAATTTAGAATTTAGATACGTTATAGACTTTAGATTGGATCAACCAAGGCAAAGCATATACAAAAACATTGTAATGTTTTGTAGAGTAACACAGAGCAGCAGCCATTCATATAACCACCAATTTTACATAGATGAAATAATCTCTACATACTTCAGGGAGGTATTTTTCTTTCATAAAAATTGACAGGGAATGACCTGAGGCCTGGATGAGCCTGTCTGTTTTGACATACTAGCTCAGCACTCTAATCTGTGTTTTGGGTTCCAGTTTCAGCCCTTCTTTGATAATGCACCAGGTGGCTTGCAAAGCAGTGAAGTGCAAGTATAGGGCAAGGACTGGCTATAACTTGAACCTCGTCCTTCCAAACAGTGTGGATTCAGACAGATGAAACCATGTGTTGCAGCAAATCCAAACCCTGTTTGGTTGTGCCTGACAGTCAGTCAGTAGATGTACTTTGCATGTTGGCACAGTATCGGAGTGCCTTTGTAAAATAAGTAAAGGTATTAGAGTGGAAGCTGCTGTTCCAACACAAAGTATTGTTATATTCAGCTGACAAGAACTACCCAACAAAAACCCAGGGAAGCCAGCTGTAACAAATGAAAAAAGTGGAAATGAAGCAAAAAATTGTAGAATTGTTTAATTTCCCAGATAGCAACAAATATGGCATAAGATCGCATGGATCTTAGCTGAAATAAACCTTAGTATTCAAAGTAACACAGGTTTCACGTTAATAAGTCAACACTATAAATTAATACTGGCTGAATATCTGAAGTGTTGGAGTTCTAGTTAGAACCTCAGTGAAATACTGTTGATAACACAATGGTAAAACTGGAGTAGAATTCTTGTAAAAAAATATGTTTATTCATGGTAAATGGCATGCCAGTATGTCCCCAGACTTCAATTAAGTTGGACAAAATAAGAAAATATATGACTCCCTTTCAAGCTCCATTCCAGCTTAGAACTGTTTATTACCATTACACACTGTTGTATCAGTGAAGAAGCTGAGTTCCTAAGAGGTCAAATGTAATCCGTACAAGTTAGCCAATATTTGGCAGAGCTAAGCCTTAGGCTTTCAAATATTTCCACAGGAAGATGGCATGGGTTTTTTTCTGAAATACATGGTTGGCTCTTGCTCTTTTGAGCATGCTAAGATGAGTAGGAGAAATTAAGGTTTAGTGTTTGTTTCTTTTCAAATATCAAAGGGGAATTTGATGAATACCTCTATTTTGGCCAGCCAAATGTGAAAAATGTACTGTATTTTCTATTAAGATTTGATGTAGAGAAAGTTATTACATTGCTTTATTGAAGACAGTGTGCTGTGATTTATACACTTGCATGTGCACTACAATCATCAAAACAGACATAGGCTATGTTCTGTTAGCAAGTATGAAGAGCTGGAGGAAAAGATCTGCAGATCCATATCTGGTTCTGAGTATGGTGTTTGCAGAATATGCACATTAGAAGTGTTACAGTGAATTGCTTCTAACCTCGTTTTGTGCCCCATACACCTTTTAGTGCTTAGACAGTATGATCTGATTTTGTTTCTCCAAAAGGAATCCAGTTTACACCATCTAAGACCACTCAACGAAATGAATCAAGCATGACTTGGTCACTTTTAGAGGAAGCTTCCTCTACTGGTTATGCTGAACTTCAGTTTATCTTTGCTACCTTGCAAATCATTGGTCAAGTTCAAGTTCATTTATCAAAATAAAAAAAAAAAAGTTAAAATGTTCGTTGATGGTAAGGATTAGATTATTTTAGAAAATGCTACTATTCCATCAAAAGAACATTTCAAAAGCAAAATTTTTTGCCTAAGAGTGGAATGAATGACTTGTAGTACAGGCCAATCTAATCAGCACTTGATTTTTCAGTGATCTGTTTCTGTGTTTCTATTTAGTGTCCCATTACAGTCTTTTAACACTGCTCACTCAAGTCAGCCAACAAATCCTCTTGGTCATTTTTATTCCTACTCTTTGAGGTCTTGTGCTGTGAGAATAAATGTGATTTTACACATTTGAGCTCTGTCGGTAGTCAGTCGGAAGTTGCACACAAAAAAGGCGGCATTCCTTTTCTGCCCTGTGAAAATTCCCAGCAGAGAAACATGAACCTTTAGTATCTCCACTCAGCATCATAGGCTGTCTGGGCCTTAACACACACTGTATGTCTGCCTGCAGCTGAATAGACAACCTTGTTTCCTTTCAACACAGGGAGTCAGATCAGCACTCACTCTTGGGAGAAGGGGGAAGGGAAATGAAGTTATACCAGCAGAGGATGTGGCTCGTGAACTTTTCCCCTAACTGTCTTATCGAGAATGTGAATGTCTGTATGTACAATGGAGCGATTCTCACCGAAGAATAGGCAAGGTTGTCTAGGAAGGACTGGGGGTAGGATGGGACTGTGTCATTGTAAGAAAGCAAATGGGATCTCGTCAGTAGCTGATAGCATTTCAGATGCAAACGGCTGTACACTATGGCTTCACTGGCTTTCCCACAGCCAGTGGCAACCACTTAAATGGGTGTTGAGGGAGAGACAGGTTCATCTGAAAAGTTAATACAGCATTGTGGCTAGTTACAAAAGAGCATGGCATTGGAGCCAGAAATTTGCTACCCCCTGTCGCTCAGGTCCCTCTTGGTTTGCTCTTCCTGATTTCTATTTTTTTAAAACCTTTTCTCTGATCAGCTGCTAAACTTCAGTAGCTTGTGAATTGACAGAGCTACTGACAGTGCCTTGGGGAAGCTCTGGCAGAGAGTCCTCACTGCAACAAGTACTTTAAATTGTGACCTCCAATCCCTGCCTGTCACAGTGGCTACATAGCAATGATCCCACATGAGTCCTGATTTGGGATAATAGCACCATTTGTGGGTGTCTCACTGACTGAACTGTTTTCTGTTTTAATTCCCAGATCCGTTGTTGAAGAAGACAGTTTCTTGGATGTTGTGTTGTTGTTTATATTGGATATTCTTTAAACAAGGTACAGGCTTATCACTAGCACATGTGCTAGCCTGCACAACAGATTGGTCTCAGATTATTTTTTCCTTTTCCACTGCTTTTTGTTTTTTTCTTACCATGACCTCCTTACAAAGCAGAGGCAGATAGGTGAGAAACAAGACTAAAGAGGAATGGACATTGCTGAGTTAGAATATGGTATTATCTGCATGAAGCACTTCTCATATAAAACATTGCTTTTCATTTGACATCTTTGTCAGTAGTTATTTTTATAAAGAAACAATGATTTATCAGCTGTTTAATACATTCTAGTTTGTTGTTAACATAGCAAGTAAGATAAATACAGAGAAAACCACTCATTTGTATGAAGTTCATTTAAGGAAACTAATTTATCTGGAGCAGTAGGTGAACATGACTTTTAAAATAGACATTTACTATTATGAAATCATAATTACTGCAATCAAGATACACAAAAATCTTTTGTAAAAATAATTATAATATAAAAGCACGCAGCTCAAAGTTGCTGATAGAATAATGACTATAATAGCAACTGTTTAGCATTTGGACATTTTTTTGGCAGGAGGGCTTTGCATTGTTTATTGTGAGAAAGAAACAGGCTCTGAGAAAACACGCAAATTTTCAGCAAAGGAAAATGCAGCACCAGGTCTGCAAAACAGAGTGGCAGAAAGTCTGTTTTGCTTCTATGTCTTTAGTTCATATAGGCTAGGATGATTTAAAGTAATCAGCTTCTTTTGAAGCATCTCTGTTTAATATACCATGGAAGATCTCAAAATATCTGTATGATAGTATCCCTGGCATCCAGACACTCAGGCTGTGTGGTGGTCAGCATTTATTTTCTTGCTGTGTTTTTCATTCTGAAATTCCACTCTCTGTTGGGATCCAGAGTTCACAGAACTCATTGGAAATCAGCAATTTGCTTAAAACAGGAACTGTCCTTTAATATTTATTTCTCATTGTTCTTCTTGAAATGTGATCAAATGCCTGTCATCATATATATAGAAAAATTAAGGATTAGATAGAGAGAACAAGTATGTTTCAAAGGAAAGACGGCATATCACTCATGTAACATCTGACCTCAGTTTGTTCTGTCAGCACTCATTTCTTCACTCATCTTCTGAGAGGATATGAATATTATTGTTATACAAAAAAAATCAGATCATTGTAATTAAAAATTAATTACAATTAAGAAACAAAAAGTTTGAGTCCACATTTTAATGCTGTCTTTCTGTAGCAAGACAAAGGACTTGCTACAATACTGTACATTGGTTTTATTTAGATATCTGTGGCATACGATGAATGCTCTTCTGACATATATTATAAACGCATCTGTAGAAAGAAAACAAACAGTAATCTTTCCATTCAGACCAGAAATTGTTAAAAGAAAGATGTAAATCAAATATCTCTCCCATAACATAGCATCCTATTTTTACAGATTCACTCCAAATTACATATCAGATTTGTTTTCATGCTTTCACTTATTCCACCCATGCTGCTCCATTCTGACCTTCTACCCCGAGACATATTAATATAATGTCCTTGTCCCCCCTTGTCCTCTTTTCCTTGGTAAAGCAACTACTCCCCATGCTTTTGCAGGTTCACTGCTGTCCTTCTCCCTTTACTTTCATTAAGTCTATTTCCATTTTTCCTCCTTAGCCCACCACTAGTTTCCTTTGAGTCAGAGAATAATTACTCAGAACAGGTCTTGTTTTCATTTGAATCAATGAATCCAAGATGTGAGGGGAAGTTAGACCTTTTGATTCTTAGACGCCTATTCCAAACCATTCCGTATTTTATGAACTTTTTTGTGTAATACTCCTTTTCTCTTTGTTTTCTCACGTTGTTTTCTCCATTTTCTTGTCCTGCCATCTTTTTCTTTTTCTTTTTTTCTTTTTCTTTTTCCCTTTCTTTTTCTTTTTCTTTTTCTCTTTCTTTTTCTTTTTCTTTTTCTCTTTCTTTTTCTTTTTCCCTTTCTTTTTCTTTTTCTTTTTATCTTTCTTTTTCTTTTTCTCTTTTTCTTTTTCTTTTTCTTTTTCTTTTTCTTTTTCTTTTTCTTTTTCTTTTTCTTTTTCTTTTTCTTTTTCTTTTTCTCTTTCTTTTTCTTTTTCTTTAGTTCATTGTATCTTCTTTTTCACCTTTAGCTTTTATTTGTGTTCTTCTCATACCAGGTCTCAATGGTTTGGGGAGCAGGATTGAAGGTCTCATGCATACCAACATGGATTCATGGAGGAGTTTGTATCTTAAATGTGTAGCCTGAGGTGTCTCTACAGACAGTGGATATGCACTTACATAGCTGCATGCTGAAAGCTGGCTAGTGAGAAATCTCTCCCTCCTCCAAGTAAACAATGATAGAGGGTATGGACAGTGGAACAGATTTCCCTTTTAAACTGCAAGGATGTCAACTCTTCCCTTCCAAACAGGGGTGTCCCTTCCGCCTACAGACTGCATGCAGAAAGGAAATTATTTTAATTAATTTGTTAAACCAAAGGGAATTGTCAGAGAGAACAGCCAGATACCTTTCAAAACAAAAACATTTAGGCCAAAATAAGGGGAAATAAGAGACAATGCATTTGAAATGCTGCTTTACCCGAGCCTTTCACATGGCTCCAAAAATGTCTGTATTTCTTCCAGTTATGTCTACCACCTAGTGTTAACTTCAGAATGGTGATGTATTGGGTGCTTTGCTCAGCCACTCCGTGAATGGTTCCCATTCACCAGAAGTCTCAGCTCACTCCATATGCAGGCAAAACTCCCAGTGAAGACAATGCGAGTCCAGGTCCCCTGACTCACATTTTGCTCAGGCAAAACCCCCATTGTCCAGTGATTGCTTTGCTCAATGAGCAGTGATTCAGAAGTGCTGAAAAGGAACCCAGTCAGCTGTGCTTTGATATTATTTTCCTGATGATTCGTTAATTCTGTAAAATCATGGTAAGTTTCTTTATAAAATTGCCCAGTAATTTTGGTTTAGGCTAAACATTAAAAACACATCACCTATGAGTATAGGGCATTTTCAGAAAAGTATCATTAAAACAGTATGTTTTCGGAGATCTGACTATTTCTTATAAAGTATTTGTTATATCTGACTACCTCTAGGCCCAGGAATATGAGAACATTTAATTATTTGATCAGGTTCCTGATAAATTATTAAAGAATGAGTTCCAGTGATTCAATGACACAAAATAGGAGAACAAAATGAGAGATGAGTGAAATGAGATGATCACATTCAGTTGCTTTTCTCATGCTGTATTCAAGCAGTTTAAAACAAGTTATGAGAACTTTTTAAAATCACAAGTTATTAAAGTCTACAGTGGTTCAGTAACAAATGAGACTCAGAACTCCTATTTGCACAAAAAACATAAACAGTCGAAATCTTTGACTGTAGGAATAACATTGTACTTTCATGGACCTATGTGAATACCATGAAAATCAAATACACTTTGTCTCAACTTAAAATTTTTAATTTTTTATTTCCCCCATTTTATCAGGGATGTGTGAGGAGCTTCATTCCTTTCTTTACTGATGCCTAAAGGCTTTCTTAATGTAGTGTAAAATAAGTGTAAAATGCTACTAATTTCACTTCCCACTAATTTCACTGCTATGAATTGTACAACAATGTACTATAGAATTATGCTTTAAATAGATATGTAGCATAACTCTTAATATATTTCATTTTCATTGCCAAAAACTCCAGGAACTCTCTCTAACAGCAAGTTCCATCTTCCACAGACAACTCCTTGCTCTGTAGGATGTGGGACCAGTGATCCAGAAAGTGCAGCTCTCTGCCTATCACAGAATTTTTCTTAGTTTACATCAAAAATGCGGATATTTAGTAAAAGGCCCTCAAAGCCTCAAAAATGATTATACAGTGAAGGGGTCATGAATCACATTGTTTGTGTTTCAGATGAATGTATTAATGGAGAATGTATTAAATAGGAATGTTTAAGTAATCCTGGAAACACATTTTGCCCGTCAATCCAGAATGGATATCATCTAGGTACTTCCTTTTCCATCACCAATAGTTTTGCTTCCATATGGATTCTTGTATAAGAACATTTTAGACATAATATTCATACAGAATATTTCAACACTACCCTGCTTCATTATCTCTCTGCTGATGAATCTTTTCATTGAAGGGTTTTTACTTACTTTTAGTAAGTAAGCTTTTTGAGGTGCTTTTAACCCCAGATGTAATCTTTTCCTACCAGACTCTTGTAGTTGATACAGGTTAATGATCACAGGCCTTCTTCCCATCCTAAGTGTTGGCTTCCCCAAGTTTCTTCAAGTAAACACAAACTAAGATCACAAGTTTCCATACAAGTTTGAAAAGCAAAAATAAAATCAGAATTTTTTTTCTACTGTGTCAGACTCTTTTCTGAACTTTTTCCTCTGGAGCCACATTGGTACATGTAAAAGGACCTATTACATCTCTTTTCATAAATTATCTCTGTGTTGAAGCCCTTAAATTATTCTCTTTTGCTACTGTAATTATGTAGATTACTGCTAAAAAACTGTCTGAAGAGGAACACAAGAAATCTTTCAGCTTCCTCTTGAATTTTTAATTTTTTAAAAAAATTTACTACTAACTTTTTTTTCAGAGATAGGTTTCAGCTCTGGATTCCTAAGTACTGTTAGAGCAATTTACAGTTTTTTTTCATTTTCTGAGATTTTCACATAAAAGCCCTGGAGAAGGAACATATTTGGTTTCTACAGTAGGGATCAGGTCATGATGATATCCCATCCCAAACTGACCACCTCAGAAATATTCTCTTCATTCTGGTACTTTTAACACAGCACAATATAAGAGGATACTCATATATCACTTCTAGATGAGGTCTTAGCACCCAAAATAAATAGCAATCTTCCAAGTAGCAACGTAATTTCTGCCTCTCTTCTCTATCTCTTTTTTTCTTTTTTTTTTAATAGCAAATAAACATAGTCTTTCCGTTATTTTTAAGTACTTAATTATGAATTCCACCAAATGCCAAATTAACTGTGAGTTAAAAGGTTTAAAAAGGTATTTTTTAATCATCATAAAAAATAGCAGAAATTGTTCATTCTTCCAGTAAAGATGACTCAACATATTTCTACACTCTGATGTTAAGATTACTTGCAGGTAAAATTTTATGATTTTACTTGGCATTAGTATAAGTCAAAGATGCTGACTTATGTGTTGAAATCTAGATGCTTGGGAAGTTATCACTGTGGAGGATCCTGTGAAAGTTCTGCTAGGCAGATGATTTCAATCTTGTTCAGAAGATATTCTTCAATCTGAGAAAATGTGTTAAGGTATCCACCAATTGCTTTGGGTGTTTCTTAAGAAAAGATCTTTCAAAAAGACTTTTACCCTCATGAATATTCTGCAGGTGGCCATTTGATCATATTACTTGTCAGAAACAGTCCATAGAAGAGAGAACTTTCCTGACATCTGAATTTGCCTTTTATGAGCCTGCAAAATTTGTGATTTTGTTTTAAGAGCTATATGTGGCTTTTGAATGAATCCTTGACCAACCAGTAAGATTACTGAAGTATAACCTGGGCTGCAAAGTCATCAACAAACAGTTTAGGAACTTTCCTATTTCAAAACTCCTTGTTGATTTGTAACTTGGACCAAATCACAAAAGGATCCAATAAACATCAGAGACAGGTGAAAATAACAGACAGGAAGGTGGTGGTAGAAATGTGGTCAGAGCTGAGAGATGACCCTTTGGAAGATCTGTGGTCTCTGCTGGTCTCAGCCACCATCTCAACTTAACTGGCATGGGATATACAGATTTTTCCAGAGAAGCAAATGATGTCTCTGCATGTTTACTTGCCCCTCCTTCCCACTATCAACAGATCAAAAAGATCCTGAATGAAACATCAGTGATATCTCAATGCTGACATAGAGTGAGCGCAATGTTGTGACTCTAAATCCCAACTTCAATATTCAAAGAGCCTATATGTGTTAATCTTAAAACTATTCTTCTCATGCTAAAGCCTTTGAAGTCTTTCACTCTCTGGACAGGAATATTAGTTCTACCACAGGGCAGAGAAAGCAGACAGAGTTTTACTTGGAATTATGAGAGCAGCCAGACCTTAGGAGGTTATGTCCTGCCAACATTGCAATACTAATAATATCCTTCTATTCCTGCATTTGTTTCAAAACAAACAACCATAAAAGAGCCTTGCCCTTACTAACATTGCTTTTTCCTTTTCTAACAATATATGTAAGATCAGTCCCTGACTTTTTTTCTATACTCAAGCATGTGAAAGTCAGTACCTGCATTCATTTTTTAATCACAGGAGCTCTGTGTAAACCACAAAACTGGTCAGTGACTGTGCAAATAGAAAAGTTCTGAACTGATAGATTTGTAACAGAAAAATCTTAAATGGGGTCACCAAAGAATAAATGCATTAGTATCACATTTATCTACTATTTCGCTGGTTTTATGGCCACTACTGAAGTTCAATCGATCATGACATTTGGAAAATGTTTTTTACATTATTTTGAGTCTCTCAGTATACATTCTGCAGTATATTTGAACAAGAGTCTTGCAGATAGAGAAACATGAACTTCTCCCTGCAGGTACTCTAGCATTTTGACACTGTAAATGCTAAAAAGAGTGAAACAAAATTGATGTTAGAAAAGTTTAATATTGCAGTACTTTTGCCATAGATACTGTCATAACATTTTTGGAAAGACTACTCAGAATAGCTACAGAACCACTTTTAAATTAGACATTCTCCTGAGTTCAGAAAAGCTTCCAAACCTCTCACTTCCAGCATGTTAATCCATCACTGATTATATTATACACATGTGAAACTTGAGGGAGAAATCTCTCAGCTGCATTTTTGCAACCTCATTAATGTCATTCTGCCTTTCCTTTTTATGCTTGCCTCTCCCTTTTGTTCACAAATGTGGTAATGAGTGAAATCTTCTCGGTATGAATGTACAATGACTTTGCATAGTTAAAGTGGTTTTGTTTTCCTATTCTTCATTGTTTTCTTGATAAATCTGCACTTTGATCTTGAAGCTGCCTTACCCCGGCACAGCTTTGATTCCGGTGGTGCCTGTGGATTCTTTGTGAATGAAGAGTAAAACATTGAGTTTCTAAACACATGAAAATATGAGAGCTGTGATTCAGATGAAGTATAGAAATTTACTATTTTGTTTCCAGAAAAAAATGTGTATCCCTTAGCTTGCAGTAAGAGCTATGAATTTTTTCCCAGGGCTATCATAAAGAAATTTTGTATAAAACTTAGGTGCACATTAGCTGAAAGAGTGAAACTGGATTGAAACAGCTATGCCAGTATTCCTCATCATTACGTTATCTTCTATCAAAGTTTAAAAACAAGACAATCAAAACGACTTTAGATAAACATCTGTTTTCCTCAGATCTGCTTCAAATTGAAGTTCTAATTACATTATAATAGTGAAAACAGACAATTCAAATTATTAGAATTTCTTTTGCCACACAGGTTTTATGTGAAATTCTATTCCTACAGAGTGCAGTCTGTGCTGAGACAGGGAGCTGGTGACTGAGGGGTCAGGGAGAACTGTTTTCCTTGAGCACTGCATTACAAGGGTACACTTTAGACTCACTTTGATAACTGGTAATGATTTGAGATACACCATAATGAGAAAATAAAAACTGAAAAGGCAGTAAGAAAAAAGATATTTTTTAAACTAGATTTCTCCTTGTAGGATCTTTTTTCAAGTTGAGAAAAATATTCCCATCAGCTGTTGTGGCTTTAGAAATGCCTAATTTTTGAGGGAAAAGGCAATG
>VZTJ01002351.1:69216-180086 GCA_013397795.1 Orthonyx spaldingii | reverse complement strand
CCCCCCCCGAAGATCTTTTTATTCAGAGCATTTGCACTAGAATAATAAATACAGCATATACCTATGGCATGATATAGTTGTACTGCTTCTTATTTTTCATTCCATATTTGTGTTTACAAAGGTTGATATGTTGGCACATCAGGAATCCTATGTTTGCCCTCTAGCCATATACACTCCTCGGTCACGCAGGCAGCCACACTGGGAGCTCCCTGGTACCATGCCAAAAACCTCAATCCTGCAATCAAAAGCAATATTTTCTTCATGGACAAGAGGCAATTCAGTCTCTGCGCATGTTTGGTTTGGTCCCAGTGTGATGAGCAGTTTAGAAAACACTCTGTATTTGCATGGCGATTTCGTAATTCCATGTGGGCAGTTGAGTCAGAATACTCACAGGGATTTGTGTTCCAGGTACTTATCACCATGACTATGGTATCTGCAGACTCTGCGTGTTCAAAAATCCACATTTGACTGTGTATATCGGGAGGTTTGGTTTCTGACTATCAGCCTGGCTTGTATGGGGCAGCAAACAACTATAGGGTCCTGTGTGTGGTAAATTGTGCCCAGATTCGGCGATGGCTTCCTCGTGCTGAGACTGACACACTGGGAGACCAAGGACAAGAAGTTCTTTTAAAAGAAATAGAAGAAGTGTGCCTTCATTCTTATATGGATTTAATGCCTGATGACAAATGTTGAATAGCCTCAGCAGACTGAGCCCAGCCTGATGACATCTTGTTGGGATGGCCTGATAATGAAGGGAGATAAAATATCTCTGAGAATCCAGATAGCACCCAGGTCCCCAGGGCAGGTCAGGCTTTTGTGTCTTTTAACCACAGAAAAGAGACAGATTGTGCCCTAAAGGGCTTTCTGTCTGAAGATGAAGAATAAAGTAAGTTGTACTAAACACATCAATTTGTTGGGGAATTGGCTCTGCTATAACATTTGTATGGAATGCACTCTCTGTCTTTTCTTCCGAGTCTAGAGATTGGGGAGTAAGTATCTTTAAAAAGAATGCAAGGATGGGAAATAGCCACAAAATCTTTATAGCTGGAAATCTGCCAGGAGGTTGAGGCCTCATGGAGGGATTTGGTGGAAGATAAAGACATGTTTAGTTATTTATTGCAATTTTAAGAGCCAGGCTTTTCAAACCACAATTATCATGACAGAGGAAGTTTTAATTGTATTTAGGATTTTGGTGATAAAAGGAAAAAAGAAGACATATAAGCTTCTTACAGCAACAGGTATTATTTATGGTGTCATTACTTTATCAGCTTCAATTACTATAAATTAGCCTGGACATATGCTTTGAATTGTTAGGATTTATTATTTGAACTAGATATGTAAGTTTCCCACTGAATCCTGTGAATTTGACTCAATTTGCCTGAAATGTTTTAGGAGGTGCTTTCAGGAAAGCTCTGCTGGCAGGAGAGAAAGCGTGGCAAACACTGCAAGGGGTGCACCAGTGAGTAGTCAAGGATGGATAGGAGTTGTAGCAGTGTGAGCTGGCACGGATGCAGCCAGAAAGGACACACAGCCCATGTGTGCCCTAAAATATATTCTAGTGCAAGCAGGTATCTCTAGTGGAGCATGCCAGCTCAGCAGGGAACATGAAAAAAGCAACAGCGAAAGAGCAGAACAATCTCATTCCCTGTCCAGTGGTACAAATGACATAGTTTGGCTCAGATGTAAACTGAACTTGTCTGTATGACTTCCAGGCAGGGCTCAACATCTTCATATAGTCACACAGAGTAAAAAACTGGGGAGATCTGGATGGCATTTTTCCTGTGCAGGAATTTAAGATCATATGGCTGTACTGCTAGGGTTCAAAATTTATCTGTTTTCTGTATTCTGCTATGTTAAACAAAGAGAACACAGAACACTTCCCTACTGTTTTGTGGAGAGACACAGTTCAAGTGCAATTTACTAATATCTCTATAAGACACTCAGGGTTGGAGTTAAATGGAGTGCTAATAAATTTTTCTTCAGTTTTTGGAATTTTGATGTCTTTGTTGTACTATGGAATTAAGCACTTTTCTCCAATACTTGTGATATTGTCTTTAATTTTTAGTAATAAAGATAATTTAATTTCCTTTTGGTTGGTTTATGCTATGCAAACACAGTAACTTTTACATAACTGTTTACAATGGTAACTCTAGCAAATTAATGTAATGTGTCCTCATCTTTGTTAAGCTGTTACAGCTGGCTGTCATAATTCTTTTTTTTTTTTTTCTTTTCACACTGCTGTGACTTTGGGACAGCTGCTGAGCAATTTTTGGTTCCATTGATAGGTTTGCACACCATCTCCACCTGCATTAGCCTCCAGGGCTGACTGTAAAATGCTTATAAAAGGCAATTAAGCAGACTGAGCATGTGAAAGCTTCAATAATAAACTCTGATGACCTTTCTGGACAGTGTATCTTTGATCATTTTATCTTGATTTTCTTAACGGCTCTTTTTCTCAGAGTTGTTTTTTCTTAGCTCTTCTCTTGGCAGAACAGCTGCTTCTCTCTGGCCACTGGGTATGGCCTTATTTTATTTATTCTTGCCTTTAACTTTTGTAGGGCAGCCAGATACATGGGGATGGGTGTTATATAACAAATACAATAAATAAATAAAGCCCAATTTGCAACGTTTTTGCTGTCCACAGTGAAAGCTGTGGTCATGGAGAAAGGAGTTCATTACACAAAAATGCCCTGTTTGATCCTGTTGGGGCAAATGGCTAAAAAAATGGGAGGGTAGTTTGAATAAAAAGCTTGAAAGCTGAAAAGTAAAATTAACAGAAAATCAACTGATTTAGGAACAACTGCTAGACTTGTTGAGTGATTTTGTTAAAAAATAAATTTGAAGCATAGAATGTCTCTTTAGGCCAAACAAGTCACTGAATTTAAATTTAAATTCTTAATCCTTCCAAATTTAAAATGGTTGAAACTCAGGTTGCTGCTGGCACTGGCCACTGAGAAGCAATGCCAGAGTCTCAGTGTACTGTGGAAAGCTGATTATGCAGAGCCAAAAGACTGATCAAGGATTCACGCACTGCAAGCAGTCCCTGAGTTTATTTGAAACACTAGGATAGATTTTATAGTGTTTAGAACTTTAAAAGGATTTGAATGAGGAGGTCAGCAGGGTCTGTTTTTGCAGTAGGCTCTGGGGCTTGAGAAGAGGCCTTTGCTAGTGTTGCCAGACTTTCCAGATGCTTTTAAAGACTAAAGACTATTTCTCCCCAGCTTTCACCTCTACAATAATTCTCTTGCCCTTTCCCCTACCATTTCCCATTTTGCCCTTTCATTAGTCCGTCTTTCTTTCTTCCCATGTCATTACTTCTCCCTGTTCCTTCTCCTTGCATCTCTTCCCTTGAACCAGTTCTTCCTATTATACTCTTTAGTCTTTGGGATCAAATACTGTTTCTATTAATCTTCCCTTAGGGACTAAGAGCTAAGCTGCCATCTTGAGTGGCAAATGGCTCCTAAGGTGGAAGGTAAAATATAAGAGATCCATAATTGTTTTGTCTGAAATCAGAGTAAGAGAGGCCTGATGATAAAATTTAAGCGTACATTCCAAAAATAAGCTTTGTTTTTGCTGGTCTTGTAAACCAGTTTCTGTACTATAGGTACCTTTATCTCTGTTAGGAGCAGCATATTTTCACGAGATATGTTAGTGTGCTCTTGCAGAAGGCCAACCACATTAACAAGAAGACTTTTATAGTGTAGCCAGTGGGTCAAAGGAGCCTATTATTCCCCTTTATTTGGCTCTAGCTATACCTCAGTCAGACTACAGTGTCAGGCCTTGCACTCCCAAGTATAAGAAACACATTGATGTGCTGGAGAAGTACAGCAGAGAGCTATGAAGATGATCATGGGGCTGGAGCACAGGTGACATATGAGGAGAGAACTGGGGTGGTTCTGCCTTCAAAAGGGAGGAAAAAGAAGAAGCAGATCTTAGTGCTCTGTTCAAATATTTCACATGTGGGAGGGTGTACAGAAGCCAGACACTCTCTCTTCTGAGAGGTGTCCAGTGGAAGAACAGAGGGCAATGGACACAAATTGCAACAAGGTACTTCATATGAGACCTTTTTTTTTTTATGTGGTGGTGATAGAATTTGAAGTAGGGACCAGAGAGGTTGTGAACTCCCTATCAGTGGAGATATTCAAAATTTCACTGGACAAGGTCTTGTGCAACAAGGCCTTAAATCACACAAATCTGTCATTGTGTTGACATGTCCTGTTGTGTTGAAGGCATTACCTTGAATGACATAACAGGATGTAGTGTGGGCAGCAGTATACTGCAGATAAAAACCACAAGCCAGCTGATTAGTAAAAGGGATCAAAATTGTCTTCAGTTACCAAACTTACTTATATTTTGCTGAAGTGAATGTAATGTTCTTTAAATATGGCCTGGTATGTGCAGCATCACAAAGTAGACTCAAGGTCTCCTTCCAGTCTCTGTCTTGAAATCCAGCAGGGCAGACTTAAGCACTCAGGTGTAGCCCACAAGGGCTGTGTTTGTGCTGAAGTGAATTTCTCACACAGCCACACAGTCTTTTTGGAAAGCATAAAATGTGACATATGAGGAATACAGAGGAAAAGGTATTGCTGACACAGGGAGAAAAAATACTCAGATCTTGCAAGACACTGGTGCATTACTTCTTGCATTCCAGAAGTCAATATTACTGTAATTCAATCACTATTAATACTATCTCTTCACCCTGCTAATAAATTTAAAGCAACACAAGTATTTGGTGAAGGAAAACATTGAGTCCATTCGGATCTGAAGTCACAAAAGAAGAGGCTTGGAGTAGTACGTGCAATTCATAAACATCAGAATTGGGCTTGAGTAATTAAAAATTTGTAAAGAGACAAATCTTAAATATATACAAAATTGATGCTCTGAACAAGACCAGTTTCAACAGAATTTAATTAAAAGATTTTTGCAACTTTATTTCCTTTATGGTTCCTGTAGAATATTTAGCTTTAGGAGATGGAATTAGAGAGAGTGTTCTATTCTGTTTTTGTAATTTTGTAAACTTATACTTTATTAGGGAACAACTTAGGAAAAGTCTGATCTTGTGAATAAAAGCATCTAGGAAACTAGTTGTGCCAGCTACAGTAATAATTTGCTGTTAAGACATCCTAATTCAGTGGTCTAGAAGGAATTCAATTTACTGGGCAAATTTGGAGAAGATAAGAATGAGATCATTTACACCCACTTCTGTGCTGCATAAACCCTCAGGACAAATTCTTCTCTTCACTCAGAATTTCCATCTCTGAGTAAATATTAGCTTCACTTTCTCCACTGCAAAGCACATCTCTTTCCCCGCCCCCCACTCCCCTTTTCCTCCCTTTTTTATTTCTTTCTTTTCTGCTGAGGACTTAGGCACAGGGATGTCTTGCTATGGATTCCAAGTGGCCCTAGGTGAAAGCTGCATAGCTGACAGTGCATCTGGAATGCAGAGCATGTCAAGTTTGGACAGGTAAATAATTTTGGTTTAAAACATTTGATACTGCAGGTCTTGCTTATCACAAATGTAAGCATTCAAGTTCCCCAAAAATTACACTTTGAGCATGTAAATTCTTCTTTTGATTTTGCCAAAGATGACAAACAACGAACAAAAGAGGTTTTAATAAGTTTTATTTAGGTTTCCCAAACATTGGAATGGGTATGATTCTTTTCCTGCAACCACATTTAGAGACATATGAGATGCAAAAAAGAAAACAGGGCTTTTTTTATTTAAATTTAATTAATGTTTGAAATTTATTTCTACTCTGCTTCATCTTCTTCTGAATGGGTAAAATAAGAAATCATAGAAGCTGTGACTTCAGTATCTGCATAACTTGATTAAAGCATTAATGATGACTACACACTGTCATTTTACTTACACACAAATTGCTTCAGCTGAGGGATGTGTGTGAGAATGCAGGAAATGCCATTACTAGAACTCAATTACTAGAAATCACATCCTAAGTGACATTTAGAGAATCTTGAACAAATATTTCTTTTCCTGCTTTTCATTTGGTCTGAAGTTTTCCTCTGGCAACATGAAAAACAGGTTCTTTTATTTTGCATTTGTTAGCACTTGGATGTCTATAAAGACTCTTAACAATAAGTAGGCAATGGACTGAATGCCTTAAAACCTGGAGAAACCTTTTACGGCTAACTAATGTTGCATTTTAAGTTCTGAAACTGAGGAAAAGTAAAGCAAGAGATACTATTTTGTACTCATATTCAGGGATTTGTGTATCCCAGACGAAAGTAAGAGCCCAAAGAAGGGGAAGATAAGGTCATAGCTATACTAAATGGAGTGGACAGAGTAAAAAAAAAATGTTTATATATATCTGCTCTTGTGTTGGGACAGATGGTATTTCTAGACAGAACAAGCATTAAAACATTACAGACAGCAATACAAAGTGAAATCATTTTGTAGAAGGAAGGTTTATATTTACAGAATTAACTGCATATATATACTTTTAAAAAATCTCATTTCTCTTTCCCACATGATTTTGTAATTACCTCATTTACCCTGCCATGAAAAACAGAATGCTTTCTATAGACATCTTTATTGACTCTACAAAAACCAAAATACTTGAAACATTTCACGTGCTCATGTTTCACAATTGTCTTTCATATATGACATAACACCAAAATACACTCCCTCTCCAAAAACAGAACACAACCAGCATTTTCCAATGACAAGAAAAGTGTTCAAATCACTAGCTTGCCATGCTAAACATATAGCTACCAGACTTTACTTACATCATTTTACACTTCTAGAAGAAAACAATGCTCTGTGTATCAGTATTGAAATTCTTGACTTGGGATTTTGCTGTTAACAGTAAGTATTTCTGAAATATTTCAGAAATATTTCTATGTTACTACTTTTGTCTGTAAAGAAGTCCAGCTCAGACCTGACATCACTTAAAGATGTTTTTCAGAGAATAGTTTTTGAAATAAGCCTATGTTTTCAAACATTTCTAGCTGATACCAGAATGTGGCATCTTCTCATACCATACAATCTTTATAGATAATGTATAAAAAAGATTATCTGATTTTTCTTGCTGAATATTTTGCTTTCTCAACTATGTCTTCATTGGTTTGTTTGGTATATCTTGTATATATCTTGTATATCTTCTTTATACTTATAATATACTTAACAGTATATTATAAATCTATATGGAATAAATGGCTTCCCTGCATGTTAGACATAAATTCTAAGTTTAAACTCCTATTTACAAAGATACGAATATAAAAATTACTTTCTTGGGCACAGTGCTTTGAAAAAAAATGCAAATTTGATGTGATTACCTTCCACTTGCATTGTGTGCAAATCAAGCATTCTGCAAAGCTGAGTATTTGCTAGCAATTCTGTGACTCCTTATAATTCCATTGCTAAATATTTTAAATTGTGATTGTGAGTAGTTAAATTGCTTATTTTCTTTACTTCATAATGATCTCTTCCTTCCATGGCTGATGACTGAGATCTACTAAAAAACTCTGCTGGTTTTGACTGGGTGAAAGTTAATTTCTCCCATAGTATCTTGTATGGAGCTGTGGTTTAGATTTGGGCTGAAATAAATGTTAATAATGCGGGTATGTTTTTGTTATGGCTGAGTAACGCTTGCACAAGGCCTCTTCTCACGTCACCCCACCAGTGAGCAGGCTGAGGGTGCACAAGAACTTTGTTTAGGGGCAGATACATCCGGAACAGCGGACCACAACTGACGACAAGGATATTCCATACTATGCGGCACCATGTTCACAACACAAAGCTGGTGGAAGAAGAAGGAAAGGGGAGACACTTGGCGTTTGTCTTCCCAAGTCACCATTACACGTGTTGGAACCCAGTTTTCCTAGGGTTAGCTGAACATCAGCCTGCCCACTGAAGCAGTGTATTAAGTCCGTACTTCACTTTGCTTACATGCACAGCTTTTGCACCTCCTATTAAACTGTCTTTATTAAACTGTCTTTACCTTAACCCCTGAGTTTTCTTATTTTCACCCTTCTAATTTTCTTCACCATCCTGCTGGGGGGAGTGAGTGAGTGGCTGTGAGGCTGGGATTGAACCAAGAAAGTAACACACTAGCAAGACAGGTACTTTTAATAGTTGCATACATTACTTCTAGAAACAGCTTTGTGATACTCCTGGGCTGCTTATTCTGCAGGCCAGACAGAGACTTCTCGAAAATGGTTATGAGAAGACAAAAAGTTGCCATTTCTTGGTTTTTGTTTTGGCCAATCTTGGTTCTTGGTTTGGCAGATTAAAAACCCCACTGTATTTGTATCCAAGAGAGACCATACATTGCTAACTCTCTAGGGGAGGGTTTCAGAGTTTATGTACTATTCTCTTCTGTTACACTGATGTCTAAGAACCTCTACTCTACTCACGTAAAGACCTGCCTTTCATGTGTTACAGCCTATCTTTTAAGCATTACAAAAGACTTGCCCATGCAGGTAGCTGAAGTATCCCATTACGTCATGGACACCCTTAAGATGTTCACAGAGATACTGTGTGCTCTCAGAAGGGTCACACCTTCCAGTTTTCATGTGGTGCTCTGTCCTCAAACTGTCTTCTTACTCAGGATAAATCTGCACCCTTCTCTTCTGCAGTTAGGATTTCTGTTAACATAATCTAATAACGATGGTGACACTTTTGGGGAAGGTTTATCACTTCTACATAATGTATAACAACCATAAAGCCAGAAATGCCTATTTAGGTTGAAAAGTCTTCTGTCCAAGAAACAGACACAACCTGCTAAAAGCTATCAATTTTTAAAATGAGTAGAATAGTATTTTCCACTCTATGATCTGGAATTTAATTTGAAACTCTAAGCCTAAATTGAAACTCAGAACATTTACAAATATGACCATGCAGGTACCTGTCTATTATATGAACAAAAATAACATGTTCAGGTAGTTTTGAGCCTTCTGAGACTGAATACAGTAGGGATAAAATATTCCTGTAACAGATTTGGGTTGCATGTCTTTTAACTTAAGATTTAAGATAACCTGATGTCTCTCATAGAGCATTTCTGAACTATAAGACAATGATTTTTTTTTCACATTTGCCATGGCTAGGACCAAGCATAAAGCGGTACCATGCCTTTGCTGTCAGCTACTATTCATGACACTATATGCACTAGGTAAAGTCTCTGTATCGCTAAGTGTTTCTGTATCTCAGTTTTCCCTCTGCAAAATGTTTGCCCAGCTCATTAGACTGTCTGTACAGAGTTTTTTGAACCTAAATACACTAAGAATTATCTGGTACTTATAACTTTAATGATTCAAGTAACCTGTAAAAATAGTGATGGTGACTGATTTTAAATTAAGGTCTATTTAAAAAAAACTTTCTTTTCGTCAGCAGTATAGTGAGAATGAAAAAGAGCTCTGGGGAAATGGGAAACTTAACCTCATGGGGTAAATTAGGATAGCCTGATTCATTCTTCTACCTTTTTTCTCCTTAATCAGGCCTGTGCCTTAATTCACTGAATGAGAAAGGGGAATGGAATCTGGTTCTGCAACAAGTGAGCTGAAGTAAAAATGTTTTATCTTCCTGTAATTTAGTGCAAGATGTCCCCTCTCCTCCCCTCCCCTCCCCTCGCCTCCCGTCCCCTCCTCTCCTCCTTTTCCCCCTTTTCTCTTTTCTTTTCTAGTGTCAGTTTATTGAGTGTTGCCATAGCAGTCAGCATTGCCATAGTAATGGTAAACAAGTGAATTATGTGACCAAAAGCTGGAAGAGGTAGAGCACATAAACAGCAGCCCTGTGGGCAGTTCCTGTCACTATCAGAGAGCAAAGGGAACATTTAACCGCCCCCCCCCAGCCCCCCCTTTCTGCTGTTGTCTTTTTATGGAATTATATTCACACCTATTTGTAATGCACCAGTGCAGAGAGGAAAATAACAGTTACTAGAACTTGCTTCATGATTTTGCTCTCCTTTCTGCTGTGTGACAGGGTAGCATAAGCCCGTATGCTTCCATGAATGATTTTTCCATTTTTTCCCTCTCCCTGAGAATTTTGAAGTTCACATTCAGAAGTAGCAATTTTTATCAACACAAAAAAATAACTAAAAAGGTCTAGCATTTTCTTGGTAATTTAGCTGGCCTTCATGCCCAGGGTTTTATTATATTGAAGACGTAAAGCAGTATAGCAACATTCAGTATGAAACAAACAGTGTTCAGCTGAATTTAAAAAAAACCTTAGACACAATGCATCCTCCCTCAGCTTTCTGACTTGCTGGGGCTGGAAGGGAGCTGTGGAACTGCTCAGTTTGGATGGGCTCTATGGAATGGAAGAGATGTGTGAACCAGGCACCTTAATTCCTCTTTGTGGATTCTTGTGCTTGCTTTACCAGCAAAAATGCAAAGTATGTCTGCATGGAAGTGTGTTTTGAAAGAAACCACAAATCATTGTAGTATGCCAGGAACAAGAGCCATTACTCTCAGAAGTAAATACCATTGATAAAAGTGAAACTGATCCTATCTTTTGCACTGATCTGAATATTATTTCAAGTGCTAATGCTACATGTGGGAATTGATCCAGACTCAGTTTTTCTCCTGCTACTGAAATTAAAATCTTAAATATTAAATTATTAAAGAAATCAAACATAAGGCTGCTGTTGCACGGAAATTTGCAGAATACTGCAATGAAGTTACAGTCAAAAAAGTCAGGATATAAATGGGAGGCATGCTCTGACTTGCCAGTACTAATAGTTTTATAAAGAGAAATTTGGAGAATTTGAACACAGGCAAAACTTTCCACAGCTAGTTCTATCTGAGAGAGTTTTGAAAACTTAATGAATTTAATTTTGCAACTAAGATTTCAGAAAAAGCCCAGTTATTTAAAAGGGAAAGTACAAGGAGATAATAATCAAATTTAGTGGGGTGAAATAGATATAGTTGTATAAAAATAATTTCAAAATAAGTAAATGCAAGGGTAACGCCTGTTTTTTCCAACTTTATTAATTGGTCTAATGAAGACCAATTTCCTCTTTCTATAGACCTTGATTGCCCGTTGCTTCATCCATTTATATCCAAGCTTTCAAGGCCTTCTACAACAATATAAAATTCTGTAAAACTTCTCCATGAGGGAGGTGCCCAAAATCCACACATGTGACTTACACTTAATATAACACTTTTAATATGATCTTTGACTACTTAGATAACAAATAGGCAGTAGGTGTAAATTATTGATTTTGCACTGCTGGAGGACACAAATTCTGCTAATGCTTGTCACTATTGTTCATTTACTAAAATGTCAGTGCAGCAAAGTTTACTAGAGGACATTCCCACCCTTCTGTTGGTATTCGTTGTACTCCAGAGCATAAAAGGAAGATGCATAACTTGCTCATTTTCCTCTTTAATTCTGCCTGCCTTTTATGGTTTTTCAGTTGTTTTTAGAAGCTGCAGGCAACTCAGCTCCATTGGCTGAAATCCTGCAGTAATTTTATTAAATAAGTATTGGTCTGCCATAGAGGAGCTTTGGACAGCATGTTGCTGTTCTCTGGTTAAGTTTGTTCCCAAATTTTACTAGCACAGTCCACTAGTAAAATAGATGACAAGGAATTACTGTATTTTGAAGTTGGCTTGCATGAAACAAATTTCACAAAATATGCAGCAGATAATATAGGGAAGGTAGATTTTATATTTGTCAAGAAGTACTGTTTGCTTGGATAGGAATATGAAATGTATTTTTCCTGTGTTCATCAGAAAAATCTGGAAAAAAAGAGACAGTAATAAGAAGATTCATATCAGTCTAATTTTTCCCCAGTATATATGTCCCAGAACATTCACGGAGCTTCCTAAAAGCATTTCTGAAGAAGTGATATCAATCCAGAAATGATTCAGTATTTCATCTACCAACCAGCAATAAAAATTATTCTAGTGAAGAAATATTAGAAGGATGTAGAATAACAGTTAAATCTGTAATTTTATAAAAAACCAAGCAGTCAATATCAGAAACTACAAAGAAGTCTGTTACTATCTTGTCATTCATGGGTAATTCTTGCAGGAAACGTGTGAGCTGCATTGTGGTTTTTTGATTTTCACCTACATAGTCAGAAATATTGCCTTCTCAAATGGAAAAAAAGTCTTGATTTTTCAGAAAAAAAGAAGCATGTTAATCAAAAGCTTGAAATGAATTTAAATTTAACTGTAAACTGAATCTGCAATTGAATCTGAATCTCTGATGAGGTTTTATGTTATTTATAGTTTCTCATTTGATTTAGAGAGAGTAGTTTATGCACTTTCAGACAAAAGTATGTTCAGTAAATTTATAGGATTGCATAAGAAATGCTTGAGGCAAGGGTAGTGGTTTTGACATCTTTAAAGAGATGGAATGGATGAAACCTTGTGAATTAATTAAAATGTTTTGATTTATATTTTGGTTTCAGATGTGATCCTGAGGGAGCATATCTGCACAGTAGCCAACTACTTGAAACCTGCAACAAACCCACAGCTGAGTCTTCATGGAATTTATAGCTTCCAGTCCCAGTAAAGGGTATGGATTTTCTGATTTATTCACTGATTTTGTAGGCCACAGTTTCATGTGGCACTATCCATGGATTAGTGTCAATCTGGAGGAAAGAATTAGGCAAAAGAATGGACTGTGAATTACTTATAACCCAAGTGATATTTCATTTCTTTTGTCCAAATAGGTAAAATCAAGACACCAAAGCAAAATACCAATCCCCCTAAGAAATTCTGTTGCTCAAGATGTTCACAACCTAAAGAATGACGATACATTAAAATTAATAAATATTCATAAATTAACTTTCATACAAAGAGATACATTCTGCTGTAGAGGTTAATATTACTCACTTCATTACCACAGCAAAGCAGTATTTTATTCTGTAGGTCAGACATGAAAACACAGATTACCTCTAATGAAATGTAGGCTGAACTAAATAAAGTTTTGATACCTGAACAAAGGAAAAGACATAATGGTTTGGGTTGATGCTGACCAGATGCCAGGCCCCTACCCAAACTGCTCTCTGACTCCCCTCTGCAGCGGGACGGGGGAGAGAAAATTTGACAAAGGGATCATGGGTGGAGATAACGACCAGGAGAGATCACTCACCAGATATTGTCATGGGTAAAACAGGCTCAACTTAGAGATATGAAGTGAATTTATTACTAAGAAAATCAGAGCAGGATAATGAAAAATAAAAGAAACCCTTGAAAACACCTTCCCCACACCCATTCCTCCTACCCCAGCAGCACAGGGTGACGGGGAATGGGAGCTGTGGTCAGTCCATCACCTGGGGTTTCTCCCACTGCTGAGGGAGAGGAGTCATTCCCCTGCTGCACTGTAGGGTCCCTCCCACGGGAGACAGTTCTTCATAAACTTCTCTGATGTGAGTCCGTCTCACAAGCAACAGCCCCCTCAAACTGCTGCAGAACTGGGTGACTCTGCCATGGGGTGCAGTCCTTCAAGGACAGGCTGCTCCAGCCTGGGAGCAGGACCCCTCTCCATGGGTCTCCCATGGGCTCACAGTCTCCCCTCAGGCACCCACCTGCTCCAGGGTGGGCTCCTCCACAGGCTGCAGGTGCATCTCTGCAGCCCCATGGACCTTCATTGGCTTCAGGGGCACAGCTACCTCACCATGGGCTGCACCAGGGGCTGCATGGGAATCTTGACTCTGGCATGTGGAGCAGCTCCTCCCCCTCCTCCTTCACTGACCTTGGTGCCTGCATGCTGTTCTCCTCACATGTTCTTACTCCACTCTTCTCTATTCAGTATTACAATTGCATCAAAACTTTTGATGTGATTTCTTTTTAAATATGCTACCAGAGAGACATTACCACCATGTCTAATTGGCCCAGTCTTGGCCAGCAGCACCTTCATCTTTGGAGCCACCAGGGATTGGCTCTGCTGGACATGGAAGAAACTCCTGGCAGCTTCTCACAGAAATCACCCCTGCAGCCCCTCTCTACTACCAAAACCAGGCCATGCAAAACCAATACACATAAAAAGAGTTTTCCTGGAATGTTTTAAGTACAGTTAAACCCGTGTCTACTGGAAGGCAACATTATCTATGGAAATCTGGAAACTTTCATTAGGCTCTCATTTTCAATTCTTAAGGCCAAGAGTGATGTCAGAGGACATGTGTAGAGTCAAAAAGTATATACTGGTTGCATGCATTATTCAGATTATCATGAACATTTTCCTAAGGTTTCAAATTTTCAGGCATGTCTTTTCAGACTGTCTAATTTTGTTCATCACACATCCAGAATCCTATCTCCTCTTAGAGTCTGAAAGGCGAGCACTGTAAGATGAGTTTGTTGAATGCTCACTTGCTGTACAGCTGCTAGGACCTATTATGAAAATAAATATAAATGTATATTTATGTTTAATCTGTGTCTTTATAAGGGTGTCTAAATTAGCAAAAGTTTTGTGTGTAAGCTAGTTTCCTAAAATATAGATTTTACTCAATATTGCTGATGTTAGTTATTAAAAAAAACCACTTGGTTCCCATACAGAGATCCCCATCTGCACATTTGAAAATATTTCACAGAGTATCATTATCTTTTCTTTATTTTACAGATGAAGAAACCATAGTGAGATGACAAGACAGGATTTTGGGTTGATTGTTTCTTAATATTTCTGTGTGTTGTCTACTATAGATGGCTTCAGTAATTTTGTCACAAATACTGTTTTTGCTGTGTAAGTGGAAGAACAAGTTTCAAGTTATCAAATAACATATCACAAATGGTATTTATACAGAGGGAAAAGTTATGGAAAAAAGGCATTTCTCTTCTAAAATTTTGACTTCAGTAAACAGAGAGTAAGAGGGTGTGTATGCTTACGGTGATGGGTTTTTTTAAGGTGAATTTTTTTTTAAAAATGAACCATTCACAACTATTTGGGAATGTTTTAACAATGCAGCATTTCTGTGCCTTATTATTTAATAAAATACAAGTGAAATTTCTTCTTCACCTTTGCTCACAATTCTTTGAACAGCTCATAGTTCTCCTTCAGTGGAAGAGACAGATAAATGTGTATCATTTTAGAATAAAAAGACAGAAATCTCTTCCACATGACTTACATACTTGAACTATTAGCAATTAATCCAAACACTATCTGAGTTACCTCAAAGGTCTTCAGACTGAAGGTAAGGAACACTGAACAGGAAAATCAACAACACCATCAAAAAATAAATATGTATATGTATCTGCCAGAGTGATAATCCAAACTTTTTTTCTCAAATCTGTAGAATAGACTGACAATGGGTACAATTCTTGACATATGATGTTCAGACATGGTACATAAATATGACCTTTAAAATTAAGCCTCACAGTCTTTCAGTCTTTCAACTCACTATCAATCAGGTTGAATAACTCTATCCCTGTTCCAGGCTTTTTTCCTAATTTTTAGTTACACACAATACACATTAAACATAAGGGAAAGAATCATGAGTCATTATTTACAACTCAATTCAACTCTAAATATGTGCACAAAGTAGAGCTCTGCCAAGCCTGTCACATGACAGTATCACAGTTCTAAAGACAGATATTTAAGAATCCTGAAAACTGGAAGTCCAGTAAAGTTTCAGTACTCTTTTTATATTTGTCAGAATTTATAAATAATGACAGTTTAATTGTTTGTGCTTTGAAAGCAGAGTAGCAGAAAGAAAGATTAATAAGTTTTTTCAAGCCTAACACTGATTTTCCAGTGACACAGTTTAAAGTGTCATCTTGCAGCTGCTCTGACCTTTCTAATCAGAGAAAATGCTGTAGGTATTGCTAGACTAACCACATCCTGTGTCAGTCCGCAATCTAAACATGTCCCTCAAATTATTCTGATAGGTTCAACAGTTGCATATCATAGCCTGGAAGAAGTGTTTGCTGCTGCCACGTTAACACTTCAGCTCATAGTAGTTTCTCTGAGCTAATCTCACACACAATCTCAGTGATGTTACTTGTGTGAAATAAGACATCAGGCCCTTGCCCTCATCTGAATAGTGAAAATATTTACAGCACTATTCTTAAAAGTGGAGTTATTACCTTTGTGTCTCTGCCAAGGGTAAAAGGGAAAAGAATGAAAGACCATCTAGTCTGGTTACCATCTTTGCACTCCTCACCAAAGTGCTGCACATCATGAAACAACTGTGGTCTCTTCACTGGCCATGAAGCTGAGAGGTGGGTCTGCACATCTGCAGTGGGAGCATTCATTCAAGAAAACTACAGACATTTCAGTGTGTTCTTGGAGTTAAAAAGCAGAGTGAACTTCTGTTTCTATCTTCCACAGAGATTTTAATTGTGCTGCTTATCATACATTAAAACCCATCAAATGTTTGCAGATTTCAACCCAGGCTTACTGTTTGTTAGAATTTCATTAAAATATCCTTCTAAAATATTTTGTAATTAATTTTTAAATTTAAAAGCAGCACTTGCAACTGGGATTCTACTTTTATGATCTGATTTTAAGATAAAATTTGGTTTTAGTTTGGGGATTTTGTGGGGATTTTTTTGGTTTTTTCTAAACATTATACTTTATGTCTTTCTTTTGATTTTGTTCACTCATTTATTCCAAGCACTTTCAATTACTTCACTGCTGTTGGAAGCATCACAGGGTATTCCACAGTTGACAACATGAGGACTGGACTCCATGGGATGGAAAAAAAATTGTTTGATGTTCTGAGAGCAGAATGACTAAGCCTTGCTTGGCAAGGTCGAATACAGAGCAGACTAAATAACTTCTCACACATGACCTAGAGTTTACTATATGGCTGCCATAGTTCTCACTACACTTTTCTGACCTTCCAGTCCCATAACAGCAGAAATTTTACTTTTATCATGGGCAACTGCACATCTGGTAAACATTGAAATAGAAGAATTCCATCAACTCTGCCTGGACAGTATTTTGAAGGGGAAAACTGAAGCCAGACTCTGGAAAAGTAGGCATGCAGTCCTGCGGTCTGTAGAGTGGATCTTGTTTCTGAGTTATGTGACAATTCCTGTATGTTGTGTAGATCAAGATGACCCTCAATTTTTACTGAAAAAATTATGATCTTGTTATTGGACCACAGGGTGGCGGTGACAGGTACAGTGTCTGCTACCAGCTTTGAAAGAGGGGTTAGTGTGACCCAAGATAAGTTACCTACATTCTTTAAACCTGAGGGTCTCTTCATCTACAAATACGGTCTAAGAAGAGACATCTCTTTCTAGATCTGTAAAATGTTCTGGGATCCAGGAACAGAAGCTAGCTATTGTTATTTCACAATGCATTGCAGCAAGACAGATTGCGAAATATTTAGCAAGCCATGTAGTTCAAATTTGTTTTCTCCAAGAGGAAATTACTTCTTAGAAGATATAGATGAGGCTGTACCAGAGGAACATCTATATCTGCAGTCAGGCAAGGTGGACTCCATATTCCCTGTCAACCCTCAGCTCTGTGCCACAAACACTATAACAAGATGCACTTTAAAGTACAAACTGAAGCCATGTGGTGATTTTTGGTAAATAAAACAGATTTTCCAAGATGAAATTTGTCAGAATACCTAGTCCTGTTTTTGCAAGAAATGCTGAAAAGGGAGATTCTCGAATGTTGAGAACAATGGCAGAGATATACCTGTGATTAAATTAGGCCAACTTTTGAAAATGCTTTCTCACACCATCATCGAACTTATAGAACATACTATAAAGCTTTCCAAAAAACAAAAAAAAAGGCTAAACATAACTGAACATTAACATAGCTAAAATACCAAAAGGTAATTTTCTGTGAGGAAGTCTTACTTCTCTGAGCATAAATCTAATTCTCTGATAAAATAAACAGTTTTAAAAAATAACCGTACTTCATGAAAGTGCGTGTTTAGAGTCCCAAGTACTGTTTGATTTTGTACAAGCAATTTAAAGTACAATTACCAGTAAAATAGCCAGTTGTTAAGGCCACCAATAAATTAAAGCCAGAATACAATGGTGGCTTGTGCTTAGTATGCAGATCATATAAATCCCAACTGCAGAGCCCAGCATTAGGATTCTGGACACCTGGTCTGCTCTGGAGGTGAATAAAGAGCAGGGCTGAATGTTGGGCTTCAGTCGTATACTTCTAGTGGCTAATCCTCTTTGTAACGGTCAATTTACATGTTAGAAGATCTAAAATACAGGAAGTACAGTGTCTGGCCTTGAGTCTTGGGTTCAAGAGATTTCTGTTCATCTTCCTATGGCAGAAATTGCAATTTATTACCCGCTATTTTATAGCTTTGAAAAATTTTCATATGTTATACAGTGATTTAGCAATCAGCAACCATGAATACAGTTCACATTGTTTGTATGCTGTTTTTTTTATAGCTGAAAATAAGGGTGTTCATGGTATATATAGAAACTGAATACTGTCTATGTAGTGTAAAAGCACTATTGACTATGACTCAAATATGGAAAAGAAATGTTCAGGTGGGTGTCAAGTAACTTCATTCATAATACATAATATATTCATGCATGAATTAAGTTATTCCATTTTTCAAATTTTTGAAAATATTACTAATCCAGTTACAAACCTGCTTGAAGTTCAGCAGTCAATCACCAAGGGTCATACAACAAAAATCTGTTAAGGTAACCCAAACACATAAACATGTCCTCCATGTCTCGGAGGGTCCACACTCCTTAAACGAAGCTTGTGAGCAAAACAAATACAAATCTCAGTGCCCCCAAGATGACCCAACTGCCCTGCTGGAACCTCTGTGCTGGCCCAATCGGACTTTACAGCAGTGGGGTTGGAAATAGATAATCCTTAAGCTGCCTTTCAATACAAACCCTTCTATCATCTACGAGTCTGTGACTTTTCTTCTGGATCAAGTTGTGCTCTGGTGAAGGACAGGGAAGTCACGTGAGAAAACATCATACTGGCCAACTCAGCTTCTCTCCATGGCTTTTTCACAACGTGCAAGTGGCAGCACTAGTTAACATTCAACAACATGTGTATGGCTGAACATGCTGTGGTGTCTGAACCCATTTAGTCTCCATGAAGTCACTTCAGTCTCAAATGTCAGTTTGGTCTCAGACAGACTCAGACTGGTGCTTCTGTGTCAATGGTCAGTCATTTTCTCCCCAGATGTTTTGTGCCTCTCTAGGTCTCTCTTTCTCACAACAAGTTCTTTTGGTGAGCACTTTAATTGCCTACACCAACCTGAGTCGGCATTTCTGTCGGGTGTTTCGTGTGATTCTTACCTTTTCCTGTACAGCCAAATATGCAGATGAGATTTTGTTTGTAGCTCATTAGTGAGAAAATATGGTATGCTATGCTAGAAGCTGAACGGCTGCTAGTGAATGTGTTTTTGATCTAAGGAGTCTTCAGACTGCACTCAAGCTGATAGGTGTGTTAGCTGCTGCCACTCAGCCAAAATGTGGAAACAAGTGCATTTATTGTTCTTTGACTGATGGCTGAAACAGTGACACATCATCCAAACACAGAACCTGGAGACTGATTTGGGTTCATCTGTAAACAAGGCCACTCTGGTTTCCCCAACTAGGAAAGAAACCTCTGCCAAAAATTTTTGAAGCATAAATGCTGCTAACACATGATACTGATTCCAGCTTCCCTCGCGGTTTCTCAGTGATTCCAAGCTTTGCAATAAGAGCAGACAAAGGATGATAACTGACTGCCTTTTTAGTATCTAAAGACTCAGCTGTTTGTAGATCAGTGTCTGAGATTTTGGGTTCTTACTGTGTCTTGTAGAGTATCTATAAAAGGGAAGATGAGGACATAGGTGTGCATATGTATTAAAAATATTTAAAGAGCAGAGTGATGGTGGAAACATTCACATACTGTGATACAAGCAAACAGAGAGTAAGAGACTTCTTTTCTGTATGCCATCTGAAAGACAACCTTGGGCTTGTGAGCATGGAATTCCTTGGAGTAGTTTGATCTTACCACAGTCAATAAAAAGAGAGTCTGTACCAATTCTGTTAAAAAACCCCAAACTTAAAAACAAACAAGCCAGCAACATTCCATCATGTTTTGTTTTTAGATTGAAATTCAAAAGAATCTGGATGGTGTTTATATTCTGGTGACAATGAGTGATAGTATTTTTCTCTGTTAATGAAGTGCAGTGCCCATGAACACTTCTGTTACTTTCACAGGAAAAGGATTGGACTAGCTTATATATGCCTATTTTCTGATCAAATTCTTGACCAACAGTGTTACAAGGATACAGGTTTTGATTTTATCACCAAAAAAATTTAGTTCAGCCATATAGTGCTGGCTGCTTTTCAGAACCAATGCCTACTACTATTGATCTTTGCTAGCTTTCTTCATTCACCCTTTTTTTTTTTTTGAGAGATATGCAGAACTAAGGTGATCAGTGTAATAAAGGTTTTTATGGTAATTTGGTATCTTTGGGGAATTTCTTGTTTTCTTTTACTGTTTTGGGCTGCATCTGCTACATTTATCACTGCTTACAGGTGAACAAAATTAATAAAACTGCAAAATAAGTTACTGTTTAGCATTTTCCCAAATATAGTTCATTTAAATAATTTCAAATAATCACAATCAATCATTTAAGCAAACTAAACCAGAAGTGAACAAATGGATAGAGGTGGGAAAAATTAGAAAATGAAGTGTCAAGTGAAAAATTAATCTCAGTGGAAACTTGTCCAACTCAATAAATAATTTTGGGGATTTTGATACAGAGATTTTTATAAGCATATTTAATATTTTTATTATTGTTTTGAAATCACTTTTCTACATTTAACTGAAAAGAGGCAAAACACATGAAAGCAAGGGATAACATCTTATTTAGGCAACAAATTATCTAGCTCTTTATTAGATGAACTGAAGGATCAGTTGTTCACTCACTCAGTTCCACAGAGTGACTTCCTGTCATGCTGATGGCACAGTGGTAAGAAAAAAAAAATTCAGAAGTGAAAACAATTTGGGAAAGATTTCCAAAATTAGTTAATATTGGCCTTACCTTATTTTGCTTCCAATGTGTCATACAAAGCTTTAGGGATCTATCAATTGAATCCTCCTTTCATTTATGCCTATCTAAAAAATATTGTCATTGGTGTTTACTTTTCATTAACTCAGTCTTCAAGAATAAACAAACATATTAACAAGAAGTTCAAAAGTGAGCTTCAGCTTTTAAAACTTGGAGGAAGGTCTGATTTTAAGGAAGTTTAAACGTATGCTATACATTTAGCTCTAATGTATGTTATAAATATAAACTATAAAGTACTTTAAGCTAGATTTTTTTAACAGAAAATGAGCCTTTTGAGTACATACCCTATAGCTGCTTTACAGTTTCCAAAGCAATTAATTAAATATTTCTAGTCTACCATGTGACTGCATTGCTTACCTTGTGGAGTAACATAATAAATTAACTTCTGTCCCTGGTCTACAGGTCTTATCCTTGCAAGCCTTTGATAATTTCATAATCTCAAAAGCTCTGTTTGTCCACACACATCACATTGTCCCATTAGAAGTGCTGATAATCTTGAATTCTGTGAATTTGACTGTGAATTGATTTGTGTTTTTTAAAACATCATGACTGTTGTTGAGGTTTTTTTAATGGTTTTTGTTTGTTTGTTTGTGTATTGCTTTTGTTGTAGTTGCTTTTTTCTAATTTGTCTGAATGTACTGCCTAAACTAATTCCTGTGAAATTATTTTTTCTCCTATCAGATAATTCCACAAGACCCGCTTCCTTGAACTTGCAAGAAATAGGCTGTAACTTGTACAAACTAGGAGAACACAGAGATCTGTAGCTGTAACATATACAACAATAATTATAGGTAGCAGTCTTTTATAAAAGCAAACTGATGTTTTTGTTAAGTCTGTCATTGGTTGCTTATAACTTTTTCAGGCTTTTACTCGCATTTCAGACTGAATGTCGGCCTTAGTCAAGAATTTGGAGGCATGTTTTTGTATATAATTCTTCCATTCAGATAGAAGAAAAATTTTCTCTTTCAAATTAAGAAAGATATCCATCAACCTCTTCTTTGAACAGCCCTGCCATCTCTTTACTATGGTATTTGCAGCTTGGCAGAATGCTTATAGCTATTCCCATGGAGCTCCACCCACACAGAGCCAAGTTACGCTTTGAATTATTTCACTTGGAATATGCTGCAAGACTTCAGAAGAGTTCAGCACCTTAATCTCGAGATTGATGGAGACGGCCTCTCATGCTGGCCAGCCTGTACACGTCACTCTGAAAACACAGCTGTGCATGCTGTGCAGTAGCCAAGGCACTAAACCTCTCTCAGCAAAGTCACTCCCAGCTGCTTGTGGGCCAGCTCTGCTTCAGGCAAGCAGCTGCTGGGAGCAGCGGGGTCTGTCCTGCACCCCAGCTGTGCAGACAGTGCTGGGGCAGGAGATACCTGACTGGAATGCAAGGACTGACCCAGGGAAAGTGTTGTCAGTGGAGTGTTGACTGACAGGGGACAGATGGGCAGGGGGAATTAAGCATTGAATTCGGGGTGAGGCCTGGGATATGCACACACATAGCACAACATTATGGGCAGGGATCTGACAAGAAATGGAGCTGAAAAATACTTAGCAAGACAGATAAAGAGAAGACTTAGGCTGCAGTTCCTAATGAAAGTCAGGAAACCAAGATGTGCCATGTTCTCTTAATCCCCACTTCCTTCCTGCTCGCCCCGCTTAACCTTCTTGAATTTGGTACATTATCCTATTCCTTGCTGTGCCACTGATAATTGACACTTGCAATGGATAATTACTTCAATGCACCATACCGAGCAGAAACTATCCAGCCTTTTCCACTCAGTTTGTCTTAAGCAACATTAGGAGACTCAAGTTGACCATTCAAGGGTTCCAACAGGTGTCAAGTCCATCACAAAGTACATCGGAGGAGGGTGTAGACCATAGCACAGAAGGGAGTAGGATAAAGTACCATCGCTGAGAAAGTCTCCCTTTTCGAGGCACTTTGTTCAGTGTAATTTGTGGAACTAAGTTCTGAGAGGGAATTGATGGATGTCTGAAATGGCAGGTAATGATGGGGCCATGGCTGAAGGTCAAGGAAGAGAAATCTGACAAGATTCATTATGGAAACAAGAGGGATTTGAATGGAACAAAAGAGTAGTGATAAGGTCAGAAAATGGATTTGATTTACACAAAGGAAAGTTGCTGGTAATCGTAAACTGAATGGTAAACCAAATGGGTGAATTTATTTCCTTTTAGTTTTTATCACTGTATACTTAGGAACTGCAAGTCTAACCATGATAAAATGGAAAGAGGAGAAAAAAGATAACCCCATTTGTTCTGTGGTAGACTAGGTAGGTAGACTAGGAATGGAACGGAAATTACAATAACATAGATCTTTAGAACTGCAACCCCCCACAAAGGGCAGATGCAATATGGACTGGTGTTTGGAAGACCTGTGAGTGTCAATGCATGACACATGCTTCACAGCACTGTCAGCAGCCTTTAGCAAAAAGAAGTATGGAGATGTGAAAAAGGGTACATGAAAGAACACTTATGTCCCAGTTTTCTGCATTCCACTGCTCCTCTGTGAGCTGGTATCTCTGTGTCTGGCCAAGTAGCAATTTATCTCGTTGCCTCTCAGGGCCTTGCTAAGGACAGCAACTGCTACTGATTGGTTACTCCTTTAGCACAGTTGCTGACTTGTCAGCTAAAATTATTCTTCTCTTGGTTTACAAAACATAAAAGAACAAACTTAAAAAAATATAATTTAGAAAAAGGAAGAATGGAGAGAATAAAAAGGACGAACCTCAAGGTGAAACTTGAGGGTTTTTTTGGTTGGTTGGTTGTTTTTTCTCATTTGCTTTCTAGGGAAAGCCTAGAAAATAATGCGAACTTCAGAGTAATTGCCTAGAATATATAAGTATGTACTCAACAACTGTATTGTATCTGTAAGGTGATATGTCCCATTCATTCCATATGAGTGTCAAAAACATTAAAGTAACAAGAATTAACAACTCAGATATTGTACTAAAAAATGTTAGAGAAAAACAAAGAAAGCAAAAATACTTGTTGTCAGACAGGAGTTTAATAGTATGTGGTAAATTTCTAGAATTACTTCTGAGGGAACAACACTCCCATTATCATTTGAATGAACATAAAAATTTCTTTGATATGTAAACAATGCAATATTTTGCATGTGACAAAAATTTATTGCAAATAAAATTGTTACCGTTGATATCATTAAGAGGAAGGAAAAATTAACAAGTTTGTCATGTCAGTGATGGTGTTGGGAACTCATTGGCTTAGCATTATTCCTACCCACAAAGCACTGTTTTGAATTAGCTGAGACTCTGGTGATCTGGGATCATGTCTTGGCTAAGTTGCAGATGTTGTATGAGACTATAGTTAACTCACATAGACTCAGTGGCCTTAGTTCTTATCTAATTTCTCATCTCATTTATTTTCTCTTTTACATGATAATTTCAGACCCTAAACTCAAGGCCAGAACTCCTATAATGCTTGTACGCACTGTTGTAGGACTGAGAGGCACCTGGTGTTAATTGTGGTAATAAAGATTTGAGTGGTCTTGAGACTGGAGAAACAGAATGATAATATGAAATGTAAGGTAATGTATTTCTAGATAATTGAAATCATTCCTAGGAGCTTAACAGTTGAAAAAGCTGTTTCCAATGGATGAAAAATAATTTAATGTGCTACTCTAACAGATGTGGTGAGGCCAGAACTAAAGGCATGGTTGCAATAGAACTGTACAAAATGCAGACAGGCCTTTTTAGCTTAATGTCAGCTTACTTGGCTATGTGCACTGCAAAATATATTGGATTTTAGCCATAGCTCTTTGCACACTTACATGTTATTTCTTATGTGTCACTGACTGTGATACCAAAGTGTTATTGGCACACTTGTCGGTGTTTCCACTCATTTCTCTTAAAGTTTATCCTGCGTTTGTGTTTAGACTATGTTTAGATGTGTTTCTGTATGTTTGTGTAGAAGGTATATTGCAATGTATGTGTGTGACATGTTGAATCACTTCCATAGTGGATATTAGTTCAGTTTCATATTAATATTAAACAGAAAGAAAGCAAATTCACTGGTATGTCAGTTACCAATTTAGCCAGTAGTTAACTTCAAACTCTGCTGATTAGTCTTCATGTTTTATATCCCTGCTTTTCACTTTGCAATGTTGTTAAAGACAGATACTTTCATTACTATAGCAGCCACAGAAATGTGATACTGTACATATGACACATCTTTTAGGTACACAGAGCCATGGAAACTGAGCTGTGGAGTCTTTGGGGGCAACAAATGTTTGCAATAGAAGCAATTCAAATACATCATTCAAACAAAAGGTACAAGTCTCACACTAGTGATGCAAGAAAAAGACTGAGGGTCTGTGCTGCAACAGGATCCTTCAGATATTTCCTCTTATTGGTTGTGGCCTGGAAATTTTAGGCATGCTAGTCAGGAGATGGAACACTTTGATGCCTTTTCAATGGAAAATATTTTTCTAAACTCACCAGTAATCTGGGCCTTGTGACTGCAGTCTTTTTACAATACATAGCTTTCTACAACTCCCCATAGTCTTCAGTTTCCAACCATTAACCTCTTTAATTTACTTTTATTAAGCATCTCTGATTTGGACATTTTGTAGTATGTTATTAAAGAAAACTTTGAATGTCTGCAGATGCATCTCAACACATCAAAAGTGTCTATACCACATCAAAAGTGTCTGTCAAACTCTTTCCTGCAGCAATGGCCATAAAGGAAAGCCAGGAGAATGCAAAGAGCAGGAAAATGTTACCTGTAAAGTCACTCCGTTCTTTTCACCTCAGACTTGCTGTGTCTATTGGCGTGTTACAGGTGCAGTTGAAGAGAAATACTTGTATATAAAAATTCTATTGATAGATGAAGTGTTTCTGTTACTCAGAAGTGTGTCCAGTGTGTAAAGCAAGACTTGTGGTCTAAAGGGACAACATGTGTGTTTATTCACCAAAACAGGGAGAAAATTCTAAATAATAGAATATGAACTTCAATTGTACTTATTCAATCAGTAAATGCACATCAAAGCTACCTTTACAAACAAATGAAGTTACCTCAACAGAGTGAATAGCTGGTCTTGCTGAATCAATTGATTTCACAGGAACTGTGATTCATCCTGAAAAAAAGCTATTTCCTTCCTTTATAGATAAATTGCTTAAACTGCCTCCTTTCATTGCCAGTCTTATCATCTGGTGTTTTGCAAGACCTTTTGAACCATGTGGCATAGAAATGTAACACTGCAGCATCCCAGTTACCTGTAAATAAATCTTACATCTATTATTTAATCGTTCTAACCTCCTGAAGGTGGATTAGGGAGTGTCCATCCTCAGGGGACTGCCTGCATTGATGCTGAGAAGGGGAACAGGAGCCCTGCAGGGTCACTCTGAGGACAGAAACATGACCAGCACACTGGAACTAGTGCTGCTACTGTGATCCTACTGAATTAAACTTCAAATGAGCACTGCTATTCTCTTCAATTACTGTTGACTAGAAATAGCTACTGTTTGTTCTTATGTCTGAAGGAGAACATGATCTTTTTTATCAGGACCCACTTGATAGCAGATATGTGATTTTATCCTTTTCTTAGGCAATCACTAAATGTGTCCTTACAAAAATCAGTTGAGCATACAGTAACTGCTTTCTCATTTAAACCAAATGCAAATTAGAGACCACCCAAATTAGAGACCACCAAAATAAAGGAGAAAGCATAAGCCTTCAGTTATTCCCAAGATGCAGCATTGCTAGGGTACTTCCGACTGACTCACCATGGAAGAGAGAGCAGTACCCTGAGAAAAGAAGCACTTTGAAATGAAGAAGAAAAGACAGTACAATCCCTCACAAAAAATGTGAAGACTGCATTGTGCAGATTGGTGCATGATAAAAGTCTCACTGATCTAAACTGGAAAAAAAAAGCATTACACTATATCCAAAAGAATTTAAGTGTCACCATTAAAATCAAGTTGTCTGGATGGTACCTACGGTACAAGTTTATGTTATAGAGGCTTCACAAATTTTTTTAAAAATTGCAAATTATACCCTTGCATATTTTAGTAGTATTGTAACTGCTAGAATGGCGTGAACTTTCTGTACTACTTTTGCCAGTCTGAACTGGTTGTGTATATTCATCTGTGCCTGCAGCTGTGTGTATGTTGCATATTTTTTATTAATAAATCTTATTTTTCAATAGTAAGACTTTTTCACAACTCTAAGTGTTTCAGGCTGGAATTTTTTGTAGGAGTGTCAGCTTGGCTGTTGTTAAAATGACACTAGAAGAAGTTATCTCTCCCTCACATTGCATTACAAAAACTCAAAATCTTTTGGGGTCAGGAACATGTAATTTATTGGAGCAGGATATTCAGTGTGAAAAATACAGTGAACTTGTGAAAGCCAAAATTGCAGAGGGGATTTCCTAATTTTTCAATGCTTGAATTTTGCAACATCAGTGAAGTTTTAATAGCTATTTCCTAAATACAAAACTATCTAACCAATTAGTTTGTTGCTTAAGTATTGTCTCAAAGTATTTAAAACCTCTTGTCCTCAAGAACACAGAATATGCTCTGAAGCTATAAACAGGTCTCTATCATGGTCTTGAACCTGCATAATTGCACTCATATATCAGCCCTTATGTGTGCTGTTGCACTCACATTATGTGAGAGGATAAATTTTTACTATCTGCTGGTGACAGTAGAAAGAGTAGTGGTTTATATAGTATTTGAAATATCAAATTCATCCGTAGCACCTGGTTGGATATCTGTTAACCAGTTTTCAAAATGTGGTAGCAGTGGAGATCAGAGAATCATGGTTCCTCATCAGAACAATAAAGGAGAAACAGTTAAAAAAAATCACCTAAACAGTTTGCAAATGCATCTCAGTTTCTAGGACTGGCATTTTACGGAAGAAAGAATTTAGTCTGAGCAGGTAAAACACAGTTTTAATTCTGTATTAATTTCCTTGCTGACTTTATGATATATGAACCATTTCTGATCATAGTAATTCAAAACAGTAATTAATCTGTTTCTTTCCAAGAATTCTTTCCATACATCCAATGTGTAATGTGTCAATCAATGTCTGTGTCACTGTCAGCCTAGCATTTTTGTAAACCAAATTCAGCTCTCATAATACAGATTTCTCTCTTATTCCTTTGTGGGTAAAACAGTAGCTAACACTAAGAATTATTCCTAACAAAATAATCAGTGTGATTTGCATGCTGAGGTACGAAAGGGCTTTCAACCTTAAGATATGTTCTGCTCTGCACAGGTGATCTACTTGACTAGGTGTTGTGTTGAAGTTATTTTAATGCTGTGAATCTTCTCCATTTTTCACTTCTGTTTTAGTTGCTGAGGCTTCATTGTGAAAGCAGATCTTGGACAGTCATCAGGAAAGAAGCACTCTTATTTTTTCAAAGATATCTCAGGAAAGCTTTCAGTGTGTGTGTAAGAGAGGATTTTTAAGCTATCTAGCTGGAATTTTTGGTCATTTTTGTGTAGGAGAGAGGAATATGAAAGGAAGATAGAAGGAAGAACATTACCAAGTTTTGGGTGATGTACTGCCTTAAAAGGAAAGTGAAGATGCATTAAATAAAGACAATTTGGGAACACTGTATATGTATACTATATTTTTCTTTTGCTGAGGAATGTGACAGTTCTGAGTTGGAGTTGAGTATGAAGAGATGAATGGTATATAGGATGATATATTCATTACAGTCATGAAAGCTTAAACACAATTTGTCTTCTGCAAAGTTTTTTAAAATGTCTGATTGGAACCACAGGAATGTGCCTAAGATTTGGGAATTTTAGTGCATAGGTACATAGAAAAATCATTTTCTCAGCAGATGGCAGTCACATACTGGTACCGAGAAAACCAATCTCTTTCTCTTTACCGTAAGGTTTATGTTCTTCACTATTATCACATTTATTTTCAGGGTTTGGTTGGGGTTTTTTGTTTGTTTGTTTGTTTGTTTTGTTTATATTCTATCTAGGTTACATTTTTGAGATGTCTGAGGATCCTGTGGTTCCATTAGAGTTTGTCCAGTGGATCTAAGTCTTTTTTGAAGGGCAGTGCCTCACACTGGATGCCCTATACTGCACACTCTGTGGTTTTATCAGTGCTGATCCCACTAGGCAGATTACGTCACTTGTTTTGTGGTGTATATTCTGTTTATATAACCTAGTCTGAGTCTTTGCTTCTTCTGTAAGAGCAAGCCTGTCTTGGCTCAAGTTCAACTTGTGATTTACCCGTAGTTCCTCCTTAGCCAGCTGTTCTGTGTATGGTATTTGTATAGTTGGTAGATTACCCCTGCTTTCTATAGTACTTTCATGTATGCCTGCTGAGCTTCATTCAGGTCATGGCATCACTCAATACTGCCTTCCATTTTGACAACTAAATATAAACAAGCACACTCGGGGTATGGATTTCCAATAAATTACTATCCTTTCTATGTTAAGAGAGTCAAAAAAAGCTTCTGTAATCTGTTTATGAGGATGTCTTATGGGACAGTTTTCTAAAGTCTCTATAGTCTCTGGAAAGATGGAATTATCTGCTGCATCCTCAGCAACAAGTCCTGTTACCTTATAGAAAAGACTTGACATGATTTTGTAGGATCATAGAATGTCTTGAGTCGGAAGGGACTCATAAGGCTCATCAAGTGCAACTCCCTGCTTCCCACAGGAATACCTAAAACATTATTCTTGGCAATGTTTGAAAATTGTTCATTTGTTAGTGGGTGTCTCAGTCATTGAACACTTCATCCTTCTTTCCATCTCTCTGAATAAAGTTATGTATTGTATTTTTCCTCTGTAGAGTCTTCTTACCTCTGTTTTCTTTCACAAGTACTCAGAGGACTGCTTATGCCCTGGGGTTGTATCAAGCATTTTGCTAAGTAAATTTTGATGATGGGTCAAACCAATATGAAAGTTACTTTGAGTTGTTTTCACATATAACAACTTTAAAATTGCTTAGCTTGTTCTTTCTTTATAATTTGAAACCATATATTTTAGCACTCAATGAAGTGTGTTAACTCCATGTTCTCAAGTGATCTCTTTAGTGATTTCTGAAGCCCTGTAACTTTGTCTCTCTCGTATTATTCTTGCTGTATTAGTCTTGCTTTGCTTATTGTTATTAACGTAATTATTACTTATATATTTCTTTCTTGTTCATGTTTGTCTTCCTTGCTAATTGCAGCACTTTGTACCTTGGCCTGAGTTTTGTGTCTTCTGAAAAATACTTGTCCCCAGCAGTCTAACCTAATTTCCACTTTCTCTGTGCTTCTTCCTGTGTTTGGGGCTAATAACAAGCTCATGACTTAGCCAGGCCGGTTTCTTTCTACGCTTTCCATCCTTCCTCTGCATTGGGCCAGTTTGTACTTGTGCCTCAATACCATTTCTTTGAGGAATTGCCAGGTCTCTTTAAATCCTTCCCCCCATGAACTTGTCTGCCATAAATTCTTAACTAATGTCTGCCTGAGTTTACTGGAATCTATCTTCCTGAAGTTGATTGTTTTTATTTTGCCTTCCTCTCTTTGGTTTCACCGCTCTTTACTGTTATTCTCATAACAGATTTCTCTGTGGTGAGTAGTCCTGATACTCCAAGGAAGCAGTGGAAGGCTTCTGAAGCTTTAGAAGTACACAAAAATCACATTCAGAATCCAAGATTTATTCAAGAACCCTCCCCATGCTCTTGCAGCACTGTTTTATCTGCTTCTGTTTTATCTGCTGAGTCCATGTAATGGGAAAGTATTTAATACATCTTTTATTTCTGTTTACAAGGTTACAGCCAGCACGGCGTGACAAGCCAGCTTTCTGTGGATGACTGCAAACAATAGTTTGAAAACTACTGATTTAGAGTGCAGGAGTTGCTCTATTGGAGCAGGTCTTTGGTCCATGCAAAACAACACAGAAAAAACTCCTTAATGATTTAGAATGCAAAGCATGCATGTGAAGATTACTCAGGATAAAGTTCAAGAAAGAATTACAGGGAGACCATAATTGCAGAGAGTATTCAAAGATTGACTCAGTCCTTAAAATTCAAGCACTTCATTTTCCAGTCTAATCCAAGTTTTATAACCAAAAGAAATTGACATTCCCACTGAGCACTTAATGTTATTAGAATAGGCAGGGTTTTTTTCTCAGCTTTCAAACTTTTATTTGAATTAGCTTTGTTTCATTTTCTCCTCAAGCATGTGAATTCTCTGAAAATCCTTTCCTCCTCAAAGAAATCTCCTGCATCAAACCATCTGTTTTTGAAAAGTTAATCCATTTTGTCTGAGCTCAAGTTATAATTTCAGAAAAACTTACAATTTTGTCTATCCTGATTAACCAGTCCTTTCTCTCTTTTAACTCCATGTTCATCTTCCTTACCTCTGAAGAAAATATCGTATGTATTAGGTGAGAAAATTAACCTATTTCTTCAATATGCAATACTTTTAAATACTAAGTATTTTGTACAAGATGATGCACATACAACCGTGATCTTTTAAAAGAACTCTTTGACTGTATATGACATATGTTACCAGGGTTGAATAAGTCTTAGTATTTTTCTTAGAGATTCATTTCCTAAATCCTCTAGCCCCTTTGCAATGACAACCTCTTCTCAAAAACTCTTTTAATAGTTTGCATGTAGGAAGAAAGCCTGATCAAATTTCTTTTCAGTGTACTGTAAATTTCCACTACAATAGAAACAAGGGTTTGACGTGCATGTAGGGGAAGCTGGTGTTGATTTCTTTAAAACATGAAGTCAGCACTGGAGCAGCAACTCTACAGCTTGGTCTATAACATTTCTGGGAGGGGGAGAAATAACGAAGTAATGAAGTGGTTAATCAAGAGGGTTATGTTAATGTATGCAGAGTGCTTAAAGATGAAAAGGAAATTTAAGAGTACTGGGCAAACACAATATTACTAGATGTTAAAAGTCAGTCAAAAATACATAAAACACCATATAAACATGCAAAGTGGGTGTTTGACAAACTGGAATTGTCTGACATAGGATAGTTCTGTAAACTTCATGCTGCTACTGCAGGGATATATAGCGTTATCAAGCCTCTTATAACTACTGATTAAATAATCCTGCAAAAATTTTACAGGTTGAAAAAAAAATAGTGTTTTAGTCTAATTTGTCTAATGAGGATACACTAGGATGGAAAAGTTCTTACTTTGTAAAATACTGCATTTTATTTAAGAGGAAGGTTGTGATTTTGGGTTTGGTGAGCAGTCTGTGCGTACTCTTATGAAAATCAAGATCTGTGGTTTAGATCTTTCTTTAGAAAGGACCCCAATTTGCCTCCACATATGAGGCAGCAAGCCTCAGCTCTGTGTGGGCTGAATTACTCCACATCCAGTGTAGACATGCCTGTGATCTTGTGTGGAACAGTTCTGCAGCAACCATCCTGCAGTGCCTTACACCACCCTGCAGACCAGAGGTTTTGGCTCTGCTGGTTGAGGTGTGCTCAGCAAAAGTTCCTCTTGGTAACCTGGAGTAAAAAGTGTATTTCTGCCAGCTCAAGCTTTTTAAAAGGAACAAATGCTTCAAACCTATTATGTTGATAGTTCAAGCAGCTGTGAGGGCAGTGACCACACAGGCCACACTTCCTGGGAAACTCTGGGAAAGAAATACCTAGAGTCAGGTTATTGAAGGATTTCCAGGCACCAGGGGGAAGGGTGGGAGGAGTGGCAGAGTTACTGTCAGTGAGACTGGATTGACTCCTTGGAATAAGAAGTGATTCAGTGAGGGCTGGGCTAAATGAAGCCTGATTTCCTGTATGTACTGCTGTTTAACCAAGACATGCTGAGGTAATGCTTTCAGACCAGCCCATATTAAAGCTCTGAAAAATGAGAGAAAAATAATAGGAATGTCTGTTCTGTGGGACAGAGTTCAACTGAAATTCATAATGTGTGAGGTTCTAGAGAACCACAGCAGAAGAGAACTCTTGGGTCACAAAGATATGTATAAAGAGATCTCTTCAGAGCCTTGTTTTCTCATGAAATTGAGCACAAATGTTTGGAGCAACTGTTGACTGGGTCCTTCTATAAGGGAGCCTCATTTCATTCTTCTGAGGAGAGCAAAACACCATGCACTTTCAACTGTGCAAGATACCATGTTTCTGAGCTCCATAGACAAGAGGTGAAAGAGAGGAAAAAGAACCTTCTAGAAAGGAGGGAGTAAGCTCTAAGTAGATGCAATTCAGACTTCAAGTCATTTAAGCTCTACCAAAAGAAGTAGTTACAGGAAACAAGAAAAAATGAAGACAGCTCTGGTAAATGCAATTTTCCTTCCTTGCTCAGCAGCATATTCCTTTTGTCCTTCAACCTTCTACCAAGCCAGGTTTGAAAAGAATTCCTTTACTTGCTCATACTATACAACAAATAAGGATCAATGCCTATTCAGCTGGTCACCAAGCAGTGGGGATAAGAAGCAGAACAGTGCTGGTTGTTGTTTTCAGCTTCCCTGCCACAGATTAAGAGAGGACACTTGAACTGTTTGAGGATATTTTCCTTTTCTTCTTTTTTCTGGTAAAGGACCAAAAAGACATCTGCTTTTCCTTGGCCAGGCAGGGCTTAACGTCTCTGTCTGTCTGTCACCTTCAGCAGCAGGTGAAGCCTCTAGCCTCTAGTGGTAAAACTTTCAAAAAGTCATAGAATGTAATTAAATATGAGGCAAAATAATTGGATATGTGAATCTGAGAAGAGGGCTAGAGGTTTCTGAAGACAATACTTCAGAGTAATGGATTGGGCAATTTTTAATTGACGAATCTACCTATAGCCGGTTAAAGTATCTTCAAGAAAACAGAAACTCAGCTCTGGTTTTTTTTGGAAGTAAGTCTGGAGATATCTGACTCAGAATCTCCATTCCTGATTCTAATGGAGATAACCCATCAGGGCCCCGAACTTTGGCTAACTTTTTTACTCAGTAGTGTGAATACATAGTGATATGAAGTTGACAGGCTCTGTGAAGAAAGCAGCTAGTGTAATGAACATCTAAATTTGCATACTGAAATTAATCAGCGACTTCCCTTTGATTGCAATTCTGATTTGTTTTTGTTTGTTTTGGTTTGGTTTTTTACCCACTAGATTAATTCAGGTTCACAGAAGAATTGTCATACCATGGAAGTAACAATACAGACAGACAACACCCTACCAAGATTCTCCAGTCAGGTATCTGCCTGATTCAATACAGTTTCCACCCAGCCTATAAACTCATCTAAATACCTTTACCCAGTAGGGAACTTGAGCAGACACAGGCCTGCAATGAAGGCTACATGTTTATGAGCATGAACCAGGTCATATGGCCAGGAAAAACTGTGGTGACTGTAGCCCTTTAGCGTTTTAGATATCAGAATAGTTTGTGTTTCTATGGAGATGCTGTAGGCTGAGTTAGCAGTGAATCTACAGAGGCACAGACATAACAGAGGAGCAACTCCTGGTCTCCTGTGCATTCAGTCCCTGTTAGAAATCAGTGAATGAGGCCATCTGTTTCACATAGTGTAAGCAGAGTTTCAGACTGGAACAGATAAGTTTTCAACTACTTACAAACAGCTGATAACAGAAGTAGAGGATACAATCCTCACCTCTCCAAATTAGCTTTTGAAATAGAACCTATGAAATACTAGATACTATATACCAAAGCCTCTAAAATTATTTCTGTGTTCCTGTTGCATGAAAAATATTGCATAAATGAAAATGTTGGGTTTTTAAAATAAATTAGGGCTTTTGTGCATTCTTTTAATATCCAGACACTTTTCACATTTTAATTCCAAAGAAACCCTTTTGAGCTTATTTTTGTGAACATATTTTTATTTTCACTTTCTGACTTTAAAAAACATTTTCTTAATCCAAAGTAGTAAAAAACAGTTATTAAAACTGCAGTGAAATAGTAAAAGTCAGTTATCAAAACTGCAACTTCTCGGCAGGTATATATTAGTACAAAATTAAATAATCCATACGTAAAATAATTTACATGTTATTGTCTTGTAACAAAAAGTTATAAATTATTTCTGCTTGTTTTGGGCGTGGACTAATACTCAACATCAGCAAAAATATATTTCACTGTCAGTGCATGTAAGATGAGATGAGAGCACGTTTTAGAAAACTTGGAAAAGTCATTTCTGTGGAAGAAAGATACCGGTTTGTTACCTTGACAGTTCAGTCTTTCCGAAAAGAAGCACTGAAGTAATGAACGATTGTTTATTTTATGTTCTATCATGTGAGAAACTTGCCTGAAATTGGAGGACTGCGTCGTCTTTTTCATTTAGTGGCGCATAAGCACCACCTTCTGGGGAAAGCCAGTATTTGCCAATGCTTTATAGGAGTAGAGCAGATCCCATTTGTTTATTACTGAAAGAATGTATTTGAATTTTTATTGCTCTATGATATTGTCAGTTTTTACACTATAGCAAGATGAAATGCTTAGGTAAATGTACTGATTTTTAATAATAATCTTCATAATTATTATTCTTACCCAATTATTATTGTTACTATTGTTACTCACATTACCTCACAGAAAAATAACAGCATTATTTTAATGCCAATAAACCTAATTCATGGACCAGAAATTCACAGAGTGATCTTTTTGGGTGAAAAATCTAATAGTAGAAAACAAGTGGCATTAGATACCATCAGCTAAGCCCAAGGGGACATTAAGATACCATTGGTCTGGCACGAATTAATGGGCTTTTCAATCCCTTTTGTTGTTCCATCCCAGGGAAGGGGCAAAATCACTGTTTGTTATATTTCTCCCTCTGTAGCTCTGTGTGCAGATGGCAATTTCTTATGTGCAGATGGCAATTTCTTATGGGAGAAAGCTGCACTGATGCTGAGTTTTCTAGATGATAAGGGAAGTGTTTTAATGCTCTTTCTGTGCAGCCAACAGAGCAGAAAGGAAAAGGGCCATATTAGACATGAGGACTATCAGTGCAATAAAGGCAGTCCCATGTGTTTCTGGGATACACTTCCTGAGAAATAGCTGGCTCATTCAGGGCAAGATAAAATAATAAACAATGTTAATCACTAATGTCATAAAAATGCTGTACTTTGCATGGCATGTCTTTGAGGAAGGAGAGAAACACTGGCAAGCCAAAACACACTTCAGGAACTTCAGCAAAGAACTGCACAACAGGGAGCAGTTTTTAAAGGCACCAGACACGAAAGAATTGGGCAACTTGTCAGACTGCTTCAAGATTATATTGTTAGACAGCATTTTTATTACAAAGCCTTTAGCTTGTTTTTTCAAACTTGCTCACAAAAAGCAGATGTTTTAAATTATTTGGTGTTGTTTATTCAGTTAATATTTTGCAGGTGGTAATAACTTTTCAGCCTTTGAAAACCAGCATATCAGAGAAAGTAGAAAACCCTCCTTTTCCATGTGTCCCACTAAGAAAACATGAAAGAAAACCTCTAGATCAATTCAGAGTTTAATTGAATCAGTCATTGGAATTCTCTGTAGATTGTCATGTTATGCTTTATTAACATACAAGATAGGAAGGTCCCTGTTTAGAGGAATTTATGGGGTGAATTAAATCGTAAAATTGTGGAAGAGTGGAGGTTGGAAGGGACGTCCAGACAATGCCTAGTCCAACTGCCTGCTCAGAGCAGGGTCAGCGAGGGCAAGCAGCCCAGGACCGGGTCCTTTCATATTTTGAATATTGCTTATCTGGGCAGCCTGGTTTTTTATTCAATCACTTATACAGTAAAAAAAATTTCCCTGCTGTTTAAACAGTGTTTCCTGTATTTTGGTTTCTACCCATTGCCTCTTGTCTTGTCACAGAGCACCACTGAGCAGAGCCTGGCTCCACCTTCTTTGTCTGCCAGCCCCATGCCCCTGATATTTAAACACATTGATAACAATCCCCTGAGCTTTCTCCTCTCCAGGCTGAACAGTCTCGGCTCTCTCAGCTTCTCCTTGCGTTCAGGCAGACCAATCACTTAATTGCCTTCACGGCAGTGGACTCACTCCAGGATCAATGCCAGTACTGACCCCTAAGGTGAAATGACTGGCTTCCAGCTGGATTTGTGCCACTTAAGATGGTGTTTTGAGCCTGAAGTCCAGCCAGCTTTCCATCCACTGTCTATTTACCTGGTCTGTACTTCGTCAGTTTGTCTATAAGGATGTTTCAAGAGACTGTGTCAAAAGCCTTGCTGAATTTGAAATAAACACCACTCATTACTTTCTTGCCATTACCAAGCCCTCCAGTTATTTAGTGAACTGGGAAACATGCAAAGTGAGTAATATAGAGATGGTTGTGGTCACAGCATATATTAATTTGACTAAAAGACAATACTACCTGGCTGCCATTCTTTTCTAGAAAGGTTTAAAACTTGTGTAATTTGAGGATATGTGATCATATCAGAAATTGAGAGCATCAATGCTACTGAAACAAACCTTGAATAATCACCACAGTGAAGATGCAGTCAGATTCTACGGGATTTAAGCACCTTCTAAAATTGTTTCTGGTAAATCAGATAGATACTTGTATCCTTTAAAAAACTGGTGAGTCTGAAGTGTAACCTTTAAAGGTATTTTTGTAATAATTTATTTAAAATCTCTGAAAGATTCAAAAAGTCTAATCCAGAGTAGCCATATTTGTTATCTTCAGGTATATTGATTGGGTATTAGTCTTGCTTATCACCACAAGTAGTGTAGTGCCTCTAACATGCCCTAGTTTCAGATATTTTGTTGCTTCTTTTAATAAACAGCTCAGCATGAATTAGATTTTTTCACCGTGCATTTATTAAGATCTTATTTTTAAAAACTAATTTAAAACATTTTTTCTGAGAGGGACTTTTAATTTTTTTCTGATTGCTAACTGCATCTTTTCTTACAAGTATTTGCCATGATCTTAGTAATATTCATTATAGTAGCAGGTGTCTTTAAAAAAACCTCAGTTCAAAAGAAGATGATGTAAAGGACTTAATGCCTCACAATCAAGGTGAAAAGAGCAATGCGTCTGAAGTTTCCAGACACAAGCAACTCATAACAAATTCTTTGTTCTTGTCTGGATTCCCAGAACTCTGAAGTGTCATTTTTAGCTAAATGTAACTGATATCAACAATGTTGCTTTTCAAAATAATTTAACAGCTCTTCTTCTGACATCAGAAATATGTGAAATCTAATGTTGTCTTCTGACCTGTCATCAGTTCAGAAAACTTTTTGTGATTTAGTAGTAGCATTCACCATTAAAACATACTTCTTACTTTTTGCTGCATTTCTGCCTTATTTTTCTTAATCTAACTAATACTTAACTGACAAGAAGAAAGGTTGAAATCTCAATAGAAGCCAAAGTCTTAGCATATAACTTTAGAAAAAGTTTTTTAAACTCTAGATGAGCTGCAGGTATACAGTTTTCTTAAGAAATTCACAGCACTGCTGTGTCTGAGCAGAAACCTTGCCGTGCCTGTGCAGCTTGGTTGGCAAAAACAGTGTAGTGTGGCACCGTATGATGTAGCACTTCCAAAGGAAGCCACTTGCATGAATCACAGAGGAGCAGCACTTGGGAGCTTCCCTTTACCTCCTGCTGTATTTCTTCATTGTGGCAATTTACTCCTTGCCATATGGCTAACTAGGATTGCTACAAATCCTGTTAGAGAAATACGCTCCCCTATTTTATATCATTAAAAGAAATAAGGCCAAGCAGATTTACATCCTTTCCAAGTTAGATAGTTCGGGCCAATTTCCTTGGAAATTTACTTGCAGCAGAGAGATTATTTGGTCTGTTTCTGTCCATATGTCTGTTTATGTCCGTATGTCTGTTTTTGTCCATATGTCTGACTGTGTGTCTTGGGTATAATTGTTGCATATTTTCAATTTCTCCCAGGCTATTAAATGTTCTTCTTCACATATGGATGGGAGTCACCTGGAAAGACAAGTCACATCAGGGACATGGGATACCACGTAAGGAACATGACTCTGTCATTTGTGACCATTTTAATTTCAACACCAGAAGTAGGATCCTTTGTTCATTGAGTGATGGCAGCTTCATAATTCCATATTGTGTTGGGATTTTGTATACTTTTTGTTTTAAACTCCACTTCAATCATAGTGAAGTCTTCTATTTTTCAGCCTTCCTTTAAACTGCAAGGTGACAATCCAGATTTCATTAGTGCCATCCCTGATTTAACAATACTAAGAATGGAAAAGTGTCAGATTTTCCTCATCTTCAGCAAGTAGTTTATTTATCATTTTAACATTGTTTTCAGTACCCATCAGTGACTTCAATATATCCACTTCAAGGAAATTGAAAGTCATTTGGATCGAACTTAGTAAAAGTAGCTTAAATGCATACCCATGAACCTTTTGTTAGATACAGGGTGTAAGGCATTTATCAAAATTATCTGTCTTGTTTTGCTACTCTTTGCTTAAAATCTATGCATAATACTTTGAAAAGTCTTTCAATCCAGTCTAGGCTTGCCTTGATCGAAGCAACCAGTTCTTCTTTTAGCACTAGACTGTGTATTTCTGCTTAGCTTGGCTTGTAATTCTGGTGTGTTGATCAAAACTTCATGATTCGTTGGTATTGACACAAATCTGGTTTAAAACATTTTTCACCATTCCATCAGATTTGATTCCAAATGAAATTTTTAGCTCCTCTTAACATATTAGGCACCTTTGTGCAACACAGGGAGTCAGTACTGCTCACAAATATAATTCCACAGAAGAATGACATCACCCACTCAAACACATACTTGGAGTGTTATCCACCCGATATTACTTGACAGCCTGAATTATTGCTTTGGTTATCACAGTTCATGCTTCTTCTGTGACCAAACTGGATTTTTATCAAGAGGAAATTATGTAGCTGTAGACTTGGCTTCTCTGTATTTTTGCAGATTAATGAATTCTCTCTAGTTTGCAACAGTAGTGATAGTTGGGCCTGTGTTCCACACCTCACTTCAGCCCAGATGGAAGGATTGTGCTGGAAGATGAAAGCTCTGTGGCTAAGTAGGTTGGAAACCTGTGAATCCTCTCTCAAATTAGTATTCTAAAGATATTAGCTGTTGTAAAGTGTAGTTATACCTTCAGTCACTTTTTCCATTAAAAAAGTATCTGGAAGGTCTGGTATTCTTGGCCTGACTTCTGGCAATTGGAAGAATTAATCTGACAAGTTTGACAGCTTATTTCAGCTGTGTGTAAGGATACAAGGTGAATTTTGGTTTTGAAAATCTCTATTGAGAATATTTTTGCCTAATTCATGTTTTTGAAGGTAGATGTAAAATTAGTTATAATACATTTGGGCCAGGTTCAAATTTTCCTGTGAAAGACAGTTTCTGAGCTCTGTGTGGCTTCAGAAAGATGACTACTACATCCCACAAGGATGAAGACTTCATAAAATAGCAAAACAAATCAAGGTAGGAAGTGGCTGAAACAGTAATCAAACTTTACATTTTTCTTTCTATCTTCACCTACAAATGCTTGATCAGCATAAAAAGGAATGAATAATTCACACAGTGCATAGTAAAGCATATACAGAAATAACAATAGCCTAATACTTGGACTAATAACAACTTCACACTTATAATAATAACAGCAGCCACATATCACAGTACCTTAGAGTTGCAAATTATTGTAAATGCTCCAAGTTTCAGCAGAGTTGTTAAACTGAAGCAGAACACACCTAACACTTTTTCCCTTTATGAAGGATAGCTGTGACACACAAGCTTTGTAAATCAGTGATAGAAAATGGACTTAGAAATTAAAATAGGCAGTAACAGGGATTGGTGATCATTCCCAAGGAAAGATACAACTCTCTTTGGAACAGATGGTGATTAATTCACAGTAGGCTTATCATAGAATGACAGCAAATGGATCTAAATGCCTTCTTTAATTTTTGAACACTTTTAATTCAAAATTTGTTTGAAGACAGGAGAAAATAAAAGATTGTTAAATTGGAGCCATTTTTATTATAATCTGTGTTGATATGCAACAAATTCTAATACTGGAAAAGAAATCACAAGGAAATGTTAATGGATTACTGCATTTTGCATTAATTGATCTCCCTGGAGAAGCAAAAATAAAAATTCATTGGCAGACTTAAGGCACAAATTTAAAGAATATTAAGCTTCATAACAAAAAAAATCAAACTTTTTCTAATATTAAAGCAAGTCATTTTGCCTGCTGCTCTTTTGCCTTATTTTGCACATTTTGTACTTTCTTTTCCCAAAATTATTTAGATGTGTAAATGTATATCCTGAGAGTGAATCAGAGACACATGGTTAACTATTTATGTTTTCCTCTTTCATCTTGAGAAATGAGCTTACTTCTATTGAGTTGATGTCCATTCTATAAACCACATGACCAAATGTTGCACAAAGATCTGATATAATTACTTTGTTATTACGCTAGGTCAGTCCAAAAGTCCGTCTAGCCCAGAATCATGTCCTTGCCACTGGCCAAAAGCAGCTGCTCAGGAGAAGAGCTTGCAAGCAATACAGGAACATAGTGATGTTTCCTTTGATGTGCCCCTTCTAGCCTGAGGCAATATGTGACTTGTGAATGGAATTTATAAATGCTTTTTTTGTTTAGAAGCTTTTACTTGTGGATTTTTTCTTCCATTATTTTGTCTAATTGATTTTTAGTTTACATTTATAGTGTTTGTATTCAGAGAACCCTGTGACAGTTTCATCATTAATTATTCACTTTATGGAATACAGGCTTGTCTAAACCACCCCTGGCACAGCTCTGGAACATTCCCATGCATCCTGTCACTGGGTAACAGAGAGAAGAGTTCAGCATGTCCCTGTCCCCTCCCTCAGGAATCTATAGAGAGTAATCTACAGAGGCCCTCAGCCTCCTTTTCTTCTTCTGCCTGAACGACCCAAAGTCCTCAGCTGCTCCGCACAGGACATGCCTTTCCGGTTTTCTCACCAGCTTTGTTGCCCTCCTCAGAATGCATTCAAGGACCTTCACATCAACACTTCACACTGTGCTCAAGGTGAGGCCGCCCCAAGGCTGAGCCCAGCAGGACCATCCCCTCTCTGGGCCGGTTTGTGCCTGCTCAGTGCTCGGGGTTTGTCCTCGGGTCTGCCCAGGCACTGCTGACCCACACTGAGCCCAGCACCAGCCAGCCCCGCACCCCTCTCTGCAGGATGAACGGTCACCAGGCAGATGTAGCGCTATTCACTGCAGCACTTTGAACCCTGTTGTTCATTCACTTTCGTTACAAATGTCTTGGTTTCACAGATGTTGGTGTCAGGTTATTGCTAAATGTGGTGTTGAGTGTTTAATGTCAGGAACATTTATTTGTCATGCTAGGAAATCCCTAAGTTTGGTCTCATCTCAGAGTTTTCCTTCTAGTATGGCTGCACTGCAGGTACTTGTGGAAGACTCAAAAACAGAAAGCTAACACTCCGCTGGGGTGTTAAAAAAAAATCCTTTGCCTAAGTATTTCCTGAGTGAGCAGCTGCAGAGCTTCTCCACTGTTTATGGGATTCACTGCATTTTGTCACTTTTCTTTTGAACCCCTTAAAATACTGACTACCACAACACTGTACAGGAAGAAATGCCTCAGTGAAGTGTGTTATGTTTAAAAACTATTTTACCTTGAGATTTTCAGTTCTTCTGATGGGTGGTTTCATTGGTGTCCTCTAGTGTTCCAAGTCAGATAAATATTTAATAAGCATGTTCTTAAAATGAGTAATACAGACAGCCCTACCAGAGGGGGTGCCTTACAGGACCTGTCAGTTACCAACCCAAGTGAGCTGATCAGTGACAGGACTGGAGGCAGTCTGGGCTGTGGCGATCACACACTGGTGAAGTTCACAGTTCTGAGAGTCAGGAGAAGGGTGAAGTCAGGACATTAAATGTTAAGAAACAAACTTTGAGCTGTTCAAGGAGTTCACCAGTGGTGTCCCCTGGGGAAACTGTCCACAGAGACAAGGGGGTGGAATGGAGGTGGCAGATATTTGAGGGTGTGTTCCGTGGAGTACCAGAGCTCTCTTTTCCCATGAGTTATCATGAGGAAAGGGAATAAAATGGCTGTTTAAACAAAAGGGCAAGAATTAAGTGCACAGGCAGCAGAAGCAGTGGTGGGTATCCTGGGAAGAGTATGGGGACACTACCCAGTTGTGTAGGGATGGACTCAGCATGGAAAAGAATTGACTTTGCAAAGCTGAACTTCACATAAGACACAATGACTCAAAGGAAAGGTCAAAGAAAATGTACCCCCAGATGAACACAACTGGCAAATCAGTAACAGTGGATGAGAAGGCTGAGGTTCTCAACAACATTTTTCCTCAGTCTTCACTGACGATCTCTCTTCCCACACCTCTCAAGCAGATGGATCTCCATTCAGGAACCAGGAGAGCAAAATCCCTCCCACTGTAGGAGATGATCAGGTTCAAAACTCCTAAAAAACCTGAACATACGTGAGAACCTGACATGCATCCCAGAGTCCTGAGAGTATTGACTGATGTAGTTCCCAAGGTACTCTCCATCACGTTTGAAAAGTCACGGCATTCAGGTAAAGTCCCAGGTGACTGGAAAAGAGAAAACATTTTACCCATCTTTAAAAAGAGAGGAAAGGAGGGCCCCTGGGAACTGTCTGTCAGCCTCCCCTCTCTGCCTGGGAAGGTCATGGAACAGATTCTTCTAGAAACTGTGCTAAGGCACTTGGAGGACATTTGGGAGGTGATTCGGGAGAACCAGCACAGCTTCACCAAGGGCAAGTCCTGCCTGACCAGACCAGTGGTCTTCTATGATGGAGTGACCACCATAGTGGACGAGGGAAGGGCTACAGATGTCATTTGTCTGGACTTCTGCAAATCCTTTGACATGGTCACCCACAACATCCTTCTCTTTCAATTAGAGAGACATGGGTTTGATGGGTGGACTGTTCAGTGGACAAGGAATTAGTTGAATGGTCATATCCAGAATTTAGTGGTGAATGGTTCAGAGTCCTGATTGTCCTCTCTGTCAGGTGGTATCCCTCAGGGATCTGTATTGGGACCAGTGTTACTTAATATTTACATTAATGACATAGATCAAAGATCGAGTGCACTCTCAGCAAAATTGCAGACGACACTGAGCTGAGCTGTGCAGCTGACATATCTGAAAGATGGGATGCCATCCAGAGGGACCTGGACAAGCTCAAGAAGTGGCCCATGGGAATTTCATGAGGTTTAACAAGTTCATGTGCTGGTGCTGCTGCATCTAGGTCGGGGCAAGTCCTGGAATGAACACAGGCTGGGGATGAGCAGATTGAGAGCAGCCCTGCCCAGTAGGACTTGGGGGTGCTGGTGGGTGAGAGGCTGGACATGCCCTGGCCATGGCACTCACAGCTCAGAGAGCCAAATGTGTCCTGGGCTGCATCCAGAGCCCATGGGCAGCAGGGGAGGGAGGGGATTCTGCACCTCTGCTCCGCTCTGGTAAGACCCACCTGGAGCACTGCATCCAGCTCTGGGGTCCCAGCATAGGAGGGACAGGGACCTGCTGGAGTGAGTCCAGAGGAGAGACACAAGATGATCAGAGGGATGGAGCACTTCTCCAATGAGGAAAGGCTAAAAGAGTTGGGGTTATTCAGCCACAAGAAAAGAAGGCTACAGGGACACCCTATTGTGGCCTTTCAGTATTTAAAAGGGCCTACAAGAAAGATGGGGACAGACCTCTTAGCAGTGTCTGTTGCAATAGGACAAAGGGTAATAGATTTAAACTAAAAGAGGGTGGATTGAGACTAAATGTAGAAGAACTTTTTTGCAATGAGTGTGGTGAGACACTGGAATAGGTTGCCTGATGAATACCCCATCTCTGGACACATTCAAGGCCAGGTTGGACAGGGCTCTGAGCAACCTGATCTAGTTGAAGATGTCTCTGCTCATTAGGTCATATATTGTCTGGGCATGACCTATGGAAAACACCTCCCCATTGTACCCTAAGTCATTAGATGGACATAAACACACCCAATCTTTGCAAGATTTTCAGATTAAACTCAAAAAAATCTGTATTTCTGATCACCTTTCATTTGCTATAGGTGAAATATTTTAATAATTTTTTTAAAGGTATACGCTAACATATTTGTTCCAAGTGATAGGAGTAATTGTAGGGTTCCTCATGACATGTAAACTGTCATCTAGTCACAGGATCACAGAATCATAGAATAGTTTAGTCTGGGAGGGATCTTTGAAGACCATCTAGATCCAACAACCCTGAAATGGGCAGGCACACGTCTCACCAGATCAGATTGCTCAAATCCCCATCCAATCTGGCCTTGAACACCTCCAGGGTATCCACTAAAGTCCCTTCCAACACAAACCATTCTATGATTCGGTGATTCTGTTTTCTATTTACTCTCAGTCAAATAATGACTTTTAGACATCTCTGATGTATTTCTTTTTTTAAGATGAGAAGTCCTTTGCTCAGGTTCTTTTCACGTGAAAACCATATCTGTCTGTCATTCATTTCTTTATAATTTTTCAGTTTCCAACATATTCAATTTGGCAGTGAAAAAGGGGCAGTGATCAGAATCCAAGATTCATTAGCAAGATGGATTTATAAAGAGGCTTAACCATCTATTTTTCTTTTTTCCTTTCATCATAATTCAAAGGGTTGTGTGATGTTCTGATTCCCACTTTCAGATAACTATTCATATTGACTAAAGTTTTGTTACTTATGCCAAAAACTTAAGTAAGCCCATATTTGTACATCTACATAGTGACTTTTTAAAATTCTGTTAACCCTTTCCTATCTTGTGTTTGTTCTTTCAACGCACAAACATTGTGTATTTTTGCAGTTCTTTTGCAGCCAGCTTTACTCTTGACTGTTAAAAATAACACTGCCGCACACTGCCGCTTCACTATACAAGGCCTTTTCCAAATCATTGACAAATAAATTGAAGGCCTTGAGTTCCAGTATTGAGCTTCTTTTGACTTTCTAGGTAACTTCTCTTCAAGTATTCCTAACTTCCCTTTTGTATCCTCTACCCAATTACTAGTTTAGAAGCACAGTGACTACTGTTTTACAGAGAGAAGAACAGGGTTTGTCCTTACACTTTTCCCCATACCCATAAATATGTGGTGAAATACAGAATTTAAAAAAAGATATTCAATAATAAAAAGGGTGACTTGGTGAATGGGTGACAAAATTGGAGAATACTGCAGAGAATGTAATGTATCAGTATGAGAAAACAGTAGAGGAGGCTGATAAGATCTTGCAGTTTGTCCTTAGGAAAATGTCCCAGAAGTTTTAGTGAATTAGTGTGCATGTAACCCCAGAAAACTCAGGAGGACCAAAACCAAAAACTGGTCAGAAAACTGGAAGGAAAAATATCGTGACACAGCATTCCAATGTGTTTATGAAGAGACCACATTCCCAGCCCCCCTTACCATGGGTAAGGCTCATTCCTCTGCCAATAAAACATGCAGTGGAAATTTCCACTGCAAGTTACAGCACATTTCCACCCTTTAACCCTACATGCACTGAAGTTTTGCAATTCTTTATGGTAGCTGAAATGTATAACCTTTACTTTACTATAGATAACCAATCTACTTTTTCTTCTAAACTAACCTAATCTCAACTTTCTTGTTTAATTAAAAAAACCAAACATTTTTACAGTTCTAGTAGAAATATGAGGATGTAATAATTTGAATGATGAGCAGACATGTTACCAAAATCATAAATATTTGTTTTAAATTGAAATAATTAGGTCAGCATAGTTGTAGATGAAATTGGTAGTTATATGTATGGCAAATATCAGCACTTCTTGTTTTAATAGTTAGTAGTTGTTATTAATAAACAACTATGGTTGTATGTAATAAATTCTTTGTTTTATTCACAGCAAATTGCTTTTATCCTGAACATGCCAATTAGCAGGATGCTTTGTGTTCAGAAGACATCTCCTTTGCTGTTTGATGGGCAGAGATTTTTAACCTGTAGAACTCAGCATTGCCACCAAAATGCATGCCCATAAGTCTAAATTTGCATTTGTGAACCCCTCAATAAGATCATGTTCTTATCCTAAAAGGATTAGTTTTTAAAGCAAATAGAATTAAAAGCATGTAGCAGGTGGGCGAAGAAGTGGCAAGGAGAAATAACCAGTAAAAGGGCAGGAAGCGTTTCCAGGAAAATGTTTTTTAAAGCAAAATTTTGAGATATAAGAGAACAAAATATCTAGAAATGAGAATGGTAAGAAAAACAACAGTGTCTTGGAGCTGCTAAGCATGAAGAAAAAATTATATGTGGCTTGGGCATATGAGACAAAGGAAAAGGAAAAGGAAAGACTGCTTGTTTTCAAGATACAATGGATACACAATAAAACTTCCCAAGATTTCTACACCTTTGTTTGTGTTTTTTCCCCCGAATATTCTGCTATGAATATTCCTGGACAAGCTACACGTCTCCCACACCATCCTGAAAGGCTTTCATGTCATGGTTTTCCTGCTACTTCTGCAACTGTGATTCTTTTCCTGCCTTCCTCCACTGTGCTGCATAAACACAGAACAGTAAGGGAGGAAGGAGAAAGTGGCAAGGATGGTCATGCAGAGCCTTACTGTTCCCAAACAAGAGTCCTTTGTCCTGGGAGTCTTGGATAGCAGGATTAATTTTGTTCACATTGGAAATACAAAGACTTAACAAAGATTTGCAAGCTGTCCACTCCTCAGACATCACCAGTTTATCGTCATTTTATCTGAACACTCGTGATAGTATTATGTCTCTGCCCACGGTTATGCATTCAGTGCTTTTTAGTTGAAAATATCTGCTTTTTCTTGAAGTAGGATTCAGTTTTGGTTGACTTCTGTAAGCCTTCTACATTTTAGCTTTTCTATTTTTGTGCAAACTGGGAGATTTATATTTCTTCTTCCTTGTCTCATGTATTTAAGCTGTTTATTGCTACTTCTACTTGTTTGACAACCCTTTCCCTTAACATTCTCTGTTGTATGTCTTGATATCAAACCTCGTTACCTACTGCAACATCATTTCCTTGAACAAATCCCTTAAAGATGCTGACACAAATAGCCATGTTCCTGTCCCTCCGTTTGACCATGGTCTTTCCATATTGGCTTTCCACCTGCCATCTCATCAGATTAAGTTTTCTTGTCCATAATTTCTTACAATTTTTTTTTTTTCCTAGGATGAAGGGATTTTCCTATTTTCCCATGTCAGGAACAACTTTCAGGCACAAGGAATTGACTGACCCATGTATTTAAATCTCAAATCATGCTCCCATTCTGTACTCATAATGCATCTGTACTGTTGCCTACCAGTCCTCTAAACTGTGTCATCTACAGGTTTTAGCAATGATAATTTTACCTTTCTTCTAGGTAACTTGCTGAAATAACTCTGAGTACAGTCAGTTGTCATACACAAGGATGAGAAAGAGACTCCAATACTGGCATATCAGTAAAAAAAGTCACTTGTGTTGTCAGGTTTTATTTCCAATATATTTATATTGACAGACATTTTTAGTGCCATCTAAAAGTTCTGTATTAATTAATTGCTATCACGATTGATTTTGTGAGAATCAGTTTCAAATGGATAAATATATAATTATCTGGACTGCCCACCTTTTAAATGTATGTAAAGCATTACTTTTCTTTCCAGTTTTCTGGAACTTTTCCAGTGTTCCAATAGTTACTGAAAATCAACAGTTATGGTTCAGATAACTCTCTAACCTGTTAAAACTTTAAATGCAAATTACATTGGCGTGCTGACTTCTCCCCTACTTCATTTGTATGGTATCCTTTATTAGTTTTTTCATGGAAATTGTGTAATTATCTCACTGCAATAAATAGATAATCTGGGTTTTTTTCTTCTGCAGATACAGTCCAGAAATAACAGATGCTGTCTTTTACTAGCATTTTACCATATCTGTGTAGCTGTGGTCTATAACAAATATTAGGAACCTATTCATTGCTCCTAATATATTAAAAATCTCATTATTATCCCTAACCCTATGACCATAGATTTCTCTGTTGGACTGTTGATTTCTTTATCAATTTTCTAAAGTTTCCAGACTTTAGTTTATTTTTCTTGCTGACAGTTTTCTGCTTCTTCCATTTCAGTATATATTTTTGTGCATAGATACAGATGTATGTACAGATCATTGCTGCTGCCACATTTATCAGAAAATGGTTTTTTTTTCCCCGAATTTTTCATTATGTCCTTAAAATGCTTTCTACTGCCATTCACATTTTTCTCCCAGGCAGCTGATTCATTCATTTTGGGCAACATAAAATTAGCCTTTTAAAAAGCCAATAGATATGCATATTTGTAACTTTCATGTTCTTCTGTTTGACTACAAAATCTGCTAACCTTAGAGTTCCTTGCCACTTAACTTGTCTTTGAAGTTGCAAATTTTTAATTGATAATTGCTGCTATTGCTATTTAATTAGTGATACTAAGAAATTAATAAGTTGGAAGAATAAGCATAGATACCTTCTGTTCACACTATGAATGGGTATAGTCCATTACCTGTATTTAGATTTTGTGACATTATTTATTTTTTTTTCAGACTGAGTGATTTGTGATAATACAGGCTTTCCAGCCTTCACATGATGACCTGGTTCTTACAGTGTTATCTCATGCTTTCTAGTGTGAGAGTTATGCAGCCCCACACTGTATGTTGCTTTGTTTATCCTTCAGGATATTGATTTGTGAGCACTCAAGAGCTCTCTTTCTAACTTCCCAGTGACTTGTGAGAAAGCAATGTCATTTCTGATGTAGACTGAGACTCTCCTCTCACATATTGCCTACTCAGTTCTTCCCAAGTAGTTGAGACTGAGTGTGAAGTGGAAAGTTACAGGTATGCCTGAGAGTAAACCTTCCAAATTACTGGCTGAGGTCAGGCAAACTGTGAGCAGTATCCTAACAGTTCTTTCAAATGAGAGCAAACAAAGCTTCAGACCTTGTAAAATATTTAAGGCTGTGTGAAACTCAGCAGTTTTTGCTGGCAAGGGTTCTGACTTTGGTCTGGCTGCAGTTTGCATAAGGTTTGCATACACTGAGGATTCAAACAAAAGTGTAAGAGAAACTTACCTAAACGTATCATGGTTTTGATAAAAACCTCAAAGCAAATAATCCTGATGATTTTCACCAAAAATCTGATTATGGTATAAAAATTATTCATAGCTTGGTCCAGGTTTATCTAAAAGCTTAGACTTGCATTTTCCCTGTCACAGATGTAAGGCCAAAATTCAAGTTGTATGGAAAACAGATGAATCCTATTGAATTATATTAATATGGAAAAATTCACAGCTCCAAAAATATTGTTGTTATTTCCTCTGAAAATTGGGATTTCCTGATGACCCTCATAGTACCATTGTGGAGATTCTTCAGTCTCCTATCAGCTCTTATTTGATGTCTAGGAAACAAAATCACGGCATTAAATTATTCTAGAAGTGCATTCATCTGACTTTGCAAAGGGATAGAGAAAGGAATAGCAGCTTCCTCTAACTCAGTACAACAGCTTTAAACTGGTGAAAAGTTTAAATTGAGCTATGTCTTCTGATTTCAGTCCAAAGTATTTCATTTATTGCAGTGAGTATGGAGCATGTAAGATCACTAAACTCAGCAATCTCAGAAACAAAATTAATTTAAGCTTTTTGTCATTTCTTAGAGCAGTATAGGGCTCTTAGTCATGTGCTTTCTTGCATTCTCAAACACAAATTTATGTCTGATAGAAATGAAACAAAGTGGAAATGTGAAGGCACATCCTGTATACAGCTTCTTTCTACACATATTAAAATATATTTTATTGAGCCAGTCTGCTTTAGGTTCAGCAAATCAGAGCCTTAAAAGAGCTGCATGGTTCAGAATATTAAAATATGATCACCTTCATAATGACAGGTGTAGAAGCATTATAGAACACCTATCCTGCCTGCTCCAGCTGGTGTCACAGACAAAATTTATTTCAGTGGGAACATAGTCATAGAATCATGGAATAGCCTGGGTTGGAAGGTACTTTAAAGATTGTCTTCCAACCTCCTGCCAAAGGAAGGGACACCTTCCAGTACACCAGGTTACTCAGCCCCATCCAACCTGGCCTTGAACACTGCCAGGGATGGGGCATCCACAACTACTCTGGGCAACCTGTTCCAGTGCCTCACCACCCTCTCACTTAAGAACTTCCTAATATCTAAGCAAAACTTGTCCTATTTCAGTTTAAGGCCATCCCCCTATGTCCCACCACTACATATCCCTGTAAAAAGTCCCTCTCTAACTTTCCTATGGGCCTCCCCTGAGTATTGAAAAGCAGCTCTAAGATCAACTCAGAGCCTTCTCCTCTCCAGCTAAAGCATCCCAACTCTCTCAGCTTGTCCTTATAGAAGAGGTGCTTCAGCTCCCTCCTTTGTGGCCTCCTCTGGACTTGCTCCAAGAGGTCCATGTCCTCCATATGTTGGAGGTCCCAGATCTGGACACGGTACTGCCAGTGGGGTCCTACAAGAGTGGAGAAGAAGATAATATGTATCTTCAAACTAAAAAATAAATGGTGGCATCTTTCAGCACAACTTTCCAATGCTCAGATGTTTTATGTATCTCTCTGTGCAGTTGAAACAGTTAATCCCCAGATACAAAATCTACTGCTGGCATGTCTGAATGTTATCTTCTTTCCTGTATACCAGTAGAAGACAAATTTTCAAGGAATTTTGGCAGCAATTATGGAGTGGTTGTAGTGCCTTTTCTTTCAGGTTGAAGGCCTCTGGATGATGGGGGAATAGATACCAATCTCCTTTGGGTTTTGCAAAAAAATTATTGCTAAGGCTGACTAGAAAAGCTCCATGGCAATATCATAGCAAAATGTCACTTTCTATATAGCAGACGAATTTTCCATTATTAAAAAAGTTTTCACATAAAGTAGGAAAATGTCCATAACTTAGAGCTTAAAACTAACCCCTCCTCAGTTTTCTGAAGAAAAACTGCATGGAAAATCCAGGATGTTTTTCATACAAGATTGTAATACTTCTTAATGGTCAGTAAATGGCACTTGACTTATCATGTTTGTCACATCATGTTTGTTCCTTCTGGAACCTATTAATATTATAACAAACCAGTTTCTGTCATTAAACAGTTAAAAATCCAGTCAGTTCCACTCTTCACTCATGATTTTTCTACCCAGTTTACACTCTCTAACTAATCTAGACTTTGTCTGTAAATTTTAAACGATATATGTGGACGTTATAATAACACCTCATTAATAGAACACTGTAAAGAAAAAGAACTTTGTCTAAAGAGAGACATTTGCCATTTTCTAGCAGTTCATAGGCTGTTTTTCAAATGTTTTAAGATTCTAAAGGACAAAATTATGGTCAGATGAACAAGGGAAACTAGATGGATTAAAGTATTACAATTAGAAAGGCTCTTAAGAATCTTGTAATAATTGCAAAAGAGTCTAATTTTTGTAATAGTTTATAAAGCTATATATAAAATTTTGAAATAGGGTATAAAGGAAATATTTTATATATGTTCTCAAACTTTATCATTTTTAGTGCACTTTTTTAAAAATTTGTAATTAATGATGTTGTAGAAGCCTGGAAGATAAGGGGAGTAATGCATATATCTCAAACACTGTTAGCTGGATAGCTGTGGAGCCAGCCAAGGATTGTTGGTAAGAACATGCTGTGAGAAAGAACAGGATGTGGCTGGAGAAGGGGACATACACAGCAAGGGTAGCACTTTTTGGGACAAATGTCCTTGTTCTGGCTCTTGGAGACAGACACAACACAATTCAACACAGCAGGGGTGAGGCCAGGATGTGGGCATGGACCATAGGGGGCATCAAGACCACCCAAGACCCTCAAAGCCTCTGACTCATTTCCAGAAATGTCTGAAAGAATGAACTGCGCATGAGAACTGCTTTGCATAGAAAGAGAGAAGTTTATATCCAAGATGGGGAAAACTTATTTGTAAAAAGGTGCCACCACCAATCCAGGTGCATGACACTGGACACCCCATCAGCTAGATCAGTTCTGCAGCCAAGATTGGTGATCTTTCTCTTTCTCCCATTCTTCCTTTCCTTCTCTCTCCAATTCTTTAATCCATAACTCTCTCCCCTTTCACCCTACCCTTTTGTTCAAAACCCACCTCTCCGTGTTTAAACAAGGAGATCAGGGACTTGTTTATACCAATGCCCATGCCCAGAGTGTAATTCACTAATAAAACTTTGTGAACTTTTGAAGAACATCTGACTTCTGTTTTTTTCTTACCACCAGCATCTACAAATCTTTGATGTTCCCCTTTCCCTTAAGGGGGCACCACAGACAGATGTCACTACAGATGTATTTAAATGGATATGTTAAGATTGTATAGAATTCATAGCATCATATTGGTATGTTTATATTGATAGACTGAAAGGCTTAGACAAAAAACTTCAAAATTTACAGAAACATGAGTATCATTTATAAGTAGCTATTACAATGTTCAATAAAGTAAAACTTATGTTTTGCACAGGAATTTTAAAAAGCTCACCTTCCCAATATTTCTATTAAAATTAGATATGAGTAAAATTTGTCCTGTGAATATTGGCCACGTGTTATCTGCTTTTCTCCTTCCTGAGCTTTAAAGGACAAAGGCACCAAAGAATTGGTTCTTATATAAAATTGTATTGAGGTTTCTCTGTTTGTCATAATTACTGTAGAAAAGATCTCCCTTCCCATCTCAATAAATGTGCAACTGATCTTCACCAGGTTCTGCTTGCTTCTGGTATTTCCCCGTGGATGTGTACTCAGCTATACTCTCTCACTCCATCCATCCATGATTCAGGATTTCTAGGACCCACAATTGCATCTTGAAGTTTTTTGTTGCCCCTATTGTAGCTCTCTTGCCTGCTCCTTAGTGACTGAGGGTTTCCCGCACATTTCTTTTCTCCTTTCCACACTTTCAATCTACTGAAACTACTCCTCTCCCCATTTAGAGTGTTCAAGTCCCTTCACTTTTCCTGGTGCCAGTGTATGGTTTGTTTTCCATCCCGCTTTAGCTGATTTAAACTGGGTTTTAGACTCAAAGCTGACCTTCTGCTCATTTGTGTATGTAGATAAGTACAGCTGTTATCTCTCCCAGAAGCTAGGTTGTGTATTCCTCACACAAGTCAAGGAAAAAAGAAGCTGACTTCAATCCAAGAAGCGAACAAATGTTCTTTCAGCCAGAGAGGGACCTGTAGTCAAATCTTCAACAACAGCTGGCTATAGAGCTGTTGTTTTAAACTGTGTAGACAAAATTACTTCACAACTATCTTTGAAGCCATTGGTGTGTTTTGAAATTTGGCAAAAGAACAAACTGTACAAAAAGAAAACGAAATGTGCATATTTCTTACAACAGGCAGAGCTGAAGTCAAAAGTTCTGACAGTGTACTGGAAGTGGACAAACCTATTTAGGGATTGAAAGACTGAAGATAATAAACTTATCATTATTTTAAAAGGAAACAATTCACTAACAATCAAAGTCTGGGCAGTTGAGTTTTTTCATATGGGCTAGAACTTATCACTACAAAAATGCTTTTGATAATAGGTTTTCCTTTGTGGTATAACTTGTACTTTTTGGTCTTGAAAAATTAGACATAATATTACTTTAAACAGAGTCAAGAAAACTAAACAAGAATGCTAAAAATGTGCATGAAACATAGCAAAGAGTTAAATTTAATCTCTCAAAACTGTTATAGACTCTGCAGTTAATATATTTGAAGCCTTGTAAAAGCATTACATGTGTACAATTAGCTACATTATGTATATAAGGGACAGGAACCAGGAGTCAAATTGTCCCAGAAACATCATCTAGTCTGGAAAAAAGCTCTTATGACTGTAGGGCCTGACAGTCTCAGGCAGTTTTTGACTTATTACTTGTGATCATAAGGAATGTTTCTGCCAGACTGGACTGAACCGCATACTCCTGCATGGCAAACACTGACTTCAAGAGTGAGTACTTCACAGTGGCAGCCAGAATATTTATGTAATTTTAAAAAATATTTCATTTAGAATGGATCTAATTAAAGAGCACACTGGAAATATCCAAGCTAAATCAATACAGCTTTTGAATTTCAAGTGACAAATACAACAGGCTGTAGAAGATCAAAATAATCAACTTGACTACATTGTTGCATTAGATTTTTTAGAAAATGCGTTTTTTGAAATTTTTTTATTAAATTTTCAATGTTATTCAGATGATGTAAATTTTCCTCGATTTTAAATTCTTCCCTGTTTAAGGGTATGTGTTCTTGCTTCTTTGTATCCTTTACTTTCACGTCCCCTCCTGAAAGAACATAGGTGAATTGAAGCAATGGAATAAAAAGCCTTTAAAAAGTTTTGAAGCAAAATCACAGTTCTGAAGAATTCAAGTGAAAAAAATGCACTTAACACATAAAGAAGATGCAGAAAATAAGTATACATGTGTATTATGACTTTTGAACTTTCTATACATGTGAATTTCACTGGCTATTATAAAAAACAAGAAGCTCAGTTTTTAGATAGATAAATGGATGTGATTTCAATAATTTGTGGAAGAATTCTCCTAGCAATACACAGAATGTGTGAGGTATGAAAAACAGGAAATAAATCTGGCTCAAGAAAGCCTGCAAACTATTACTGTCCATCTTGCTCATTGTAGTAGAATATAAGAAATACTCCAAAGAAACTTTGATTGAAAATTTTCAACTAATACTGGGGATTTGAGAGAAAGAAATTAGATTTCTATCCAGTCACTCAGGAGGATCTCATGGTTTGTCATTTTATGAAGCTTTTTAATTAGTTAAAATTATTAACCTCCTTTGCATATATCATTATCCTTTAAATTGCTGTTAACAACAACCCTGTTACAACTTAGACACAAGGGTCAGCATAAAATTAAATGACTCCTCAACCCTTTTAAGGATGAACTGTGGAAGTTTAATCGATGAGGAAAGTTGAAATAATAATGTCAATTACTTTTTGTCTTACAGTATTTAGACTTACACATCAGCTATACTGGGGCTGTAATTCAGCCAAGAACTTAAGCATACACCTAGGTCTTGTTGAAATAAATGGGATTTAAGCATGAGCTTATGCTGTGTATACAGATATATATGAATTGAAAAGCTTTGTCACATAGGGGTGATTTGTTAAACTAGAACTAAATCAGCATTCTTTTCTTATGTTTTCCAAGTCTTCATTTAAATTATACTCTTTTCTGACTTGAATTTTACAAAGTACTTTTAGGATGGGCAGTCTGCTGGCAATAAGAGAATCTGATATCTTTACTTGCACTGAATAATATTTTCCCTGTGTTATTTATTTTATGTATTTAAGATGAAAAATTAAAAGCCAGGCTAGATTAGAAATACTTTTGTATGATTTAAAATTGCTTAAGGTTTGTATGACTTAAGATTAATTTATCCAAATTAATTGTGTGACTGTCTTTCAAAAAAACCCATGTACAGCCTATACAAAATGATACATAGTATAAACCTGCTACATGCAGAGTAAGAATACATATTTTCCATTAGGAAAAAGAAAAGAATGCTTGTAAGAGTGTAAATATATGGCAAGTAATCTTCACTAATTTAGTAATGCAGACTGCTTCCATCTTTCGCTTTTGTGATCTGCATTCAGAAGGCATTGCATGTAAACTGATATATTTGAGGGTGAAAGGGGGAATAAATCTCAAATATTTACACCTATAAGATGTCCTGTGTTTAGTATTATTTGTGTAAGAAAGGTTTCTGACATAGTAAGCTCTAAACCTGGATTTTAAAAAGAGAATACAGTCTCAGTAAACGAGGGAAGTCTTTTCATTTCACAATGAGATTATAGCTGTAATTAGTAATATTAGAATTGACATTTGTAACACATCAAACTACATTTTTGCATTAGCTTCTATAGATAAAATATTTTCATCAACTTTACATTTTCCTGTATGGCAAATGTGCTGATTATTCTGCACTAGTCTGGAAAACACTTCAGAAACTTGCTGTGGAGGCAAAATATGCATGGAGACAAGTAAATTGCCAATTGTAACATTTTTTTGCCAGCAGCTTCCTTAGTCAAGCAAATCAAGTACCATTCTATCAGCACTAAAATCAGACAGCTTGAGACTCTGCTACCATTTTAAAACTTTCCCTTAGCAAAGACACTGTAGTGGAAAATCCCCAGCTCAGAGGTGGGGATAGAGAAAATGTAATCATTTACTTGTCACTATGTGTGCCTGCAACCAGGACCAACTTTCCAGGTATTCCAACCCCCAATTACAGGGCTCAAGTGTGCAAAAGGATCAGAAATGCATTAAATGGATTAGAAATGAGACTGTTTTTCATAAAAGCACATATCTACAGCAAAACTACATTCTAACCCCCAATAAACAAGATCTGTTAAGCTTTGTGCAAGCAGGGGCATGGTGATGTTATTTCACATTCACCTTTCATTCCCCTCTCTGATGGAGCATTTGGGCCCTCTGAAATAGCTGAGACAGAAATAAAAAACTTTTGGACAAACATCACAGGATAAGGTCAGCATGGCTGATCTCTTAGGTGCATTACTGTGACAATATAGCCTAAATATTTTAATGACCCATATATCATATCACTACCAGTCCCCTACTTCCAAGTATGTACTTTCCACCTGCTGATGGTCTATTAGTCTCTATGTTCTACTAAAATAATGATAGTAGCAAACAAAAGGGGGTCCTGGAGAGAATTTTTTCATATCACAGTCTCCCTTATTTCCAGACTTAAATCCCAATATGTATTCTCTTCAGTGATATTTTCCTCACTCTGTTTATTTTTAAAACAGTGTTCATTTGACTCATGATGTGAGTGTTTTTCCTGCTTTAAATCCATTCACTCAGAAACCCCAGCTCTTCTTTCAGCTCAGGCTGGCTGTTTACTCTAGAGTGAACCTGTCTATGGCTCAAACCAGCACAACCCACCAGCAGCTAACACAGCTTTTCTGAGAAAGAGTTACTCATTCCTCTGAACACGGCTAGGCCTTCATCAATAAAGATACAGCAGATCTTCCACGGCCCTCTAGGAAGGATTGTGGTGAGTGATTTTGTTAGCTATGGTGACAAAAACTCGAGGTTTTTTTCCTAGAAGGATAATTCCTATGTGACATGGTAGTACCAGCACAGTCAGAGCAACTCAAGGGTTCCGACAACAGTCACAGCCAAACTCAGATCTGGCAGCTCAAATTAGAATTGCCAGACTTCTGCTCTGCTGGGCCACCAAAAATCACTTTCTTGGTAGCAGGAATGTTGTTTGTTGCTGAATGAAACTGTTTTGTTTCTTAGCTGCCCCAGTCCATAGGCCACTGCATTAAAACCAACTATCACTGACTCAGTTCTGCATCAATATGAGATCCCCAGGCTGTAGCTGACATGTTCAAACACCACTTGGTGGCTTCCTGCACAAGAACTGGGTTGCTAGAAGGGGATGTTAACCATAGTAAATCCCTCTGCAGTTGTCTGCAGCACACCTGAGGTAAACATATCACTGATTTTAGTTTGTTGTAGAGCCCTGTACTGACATCAAGTCATGCGTTTCATCAACTAGCTGTTCTGTAAAGGCTCAGCCACCACTGTATGAGGAACAGGTGAACTGAAGATGGAGATAAGCTTTGTCAGCTGTCTTTTTTCATTGATTTGGGACCCAAAACAGATGAGTTAACCTGAGAAGATGAGCTTGTTCTTTTAATCCCTCTCTATAAGACAGACATAGTGATTGTATCTGATTGACCTTTTCAAAACATGGCCCCCTCTAGCTGCACAAATTTGCAAACCTGATTGCAATGCTGGAGATCATATAAGAGGTAAAGAAGTGCTGGATTTTCCCTGGTGGCATTTCAGGTTTTGCATACACATGGGTATAGTTAGGATAAATCCATTGGAAAATTAAAGTCATTAAGTTGGTACTGATCTTTCCAGCTGAACTTGTCCCCATTACATGTTACACAGGTGCATTATGGAAAAAAAAGAAGTAAGAAAAGAGAGCTATTAGTAAGCCTGACTTGTTATCACAAGTTGCTGATAAGGTTTACAAAAACCTTTGGTAAGTTGTTTTTCACATCGCATTTCCTTCCCAGCTTCCCAGCATCTCTGTCATCACAGCCTTATGGATGGTTAGGACTGTTTAATTAGTTAATGATATAGTGTAATCACATGAGCACAAGAGAAGCTTCATACCTTTCCCTTTCTTTTCTTCTGCAACGTGTTATGCTGTAGGTACTATAATCTATCAGATAAACCTGCCATTTTCTAGCAAGCAAAAGTTTCCCAAGTTTCTCAGGCGCAACTCACAGAGTGGTCCTATAGAAAGAACAAAGAAACAAAAACGAAAATGAAAACCCAACAAAAACCCATACAGAAGTCATATAGAAAAATGAGAAGCTTTAGAAATGTTTTCTCAGTTTAGCAGTACACAGTGGAATGGCATGCATTTGAGCTATGCATGTGCCCTGGAAGTCCTGTTACTCACTAATAAAGACTGTTGGTATGGGAAGCATGTCTAAGGCAGGTTGAACAATAAAGAACCATTGCACATAAGAAGCATGAATACATAAATAATAAAATTGTTACAGAATTAATCATAGATATTTTTTCAATTTATTTTAACTTTTAATCTGAACTGGGCACATTTCTATGGCTCTTGTGTAGTTTAAACAAATGCTTAAATTTTGGTGCAGAAATTGGCAAGTGCCAGAATAATTTATATCGCCATTATGCAATACGTCTGGCTATATTATTATGATCATATTGTAAGCATTTTGATTCTGGGAAGCTAACAAAGACATTCCACCCTTTCCTAAAATGGCAGTTAGACTGTGAAATTGGGTAAAGAAGGTACATCAGCAAAGATGGTACCTTAATTCACATATCGCTATTTCACAGATGTATGTTGTGATTTATTTTGTGTTTGCATCATACATACCCTCTCAGTTTATTTCTCTTTTGCAGAAACTTCCATGAAAACATTGTTTGTAACTGTAAATAGCATTATAAAGCCCTATTTTCACTTATTTCTGGTTCTTAGTCTGGAGAGAGATGAAGACTTTAGTGAAAGAAGTGTTGAAGCAGATACAATTTTTCTAAAGAAACCAAATGACAAAAAAATCCACGAGAAGCATGACATCGAACAGTTTCAAGAGGCTAAATTTTCCCATGGGAGTGCCAAACCCATGGGAATCTACCATGATGTTTTCAGCATGGCTTGCAGATGACACAATGGTAATATTGCAAAGGCACAAAATAGGTCAGGTTACATAAAACTGGTGGAGTTGGTGAAACTTTAATAATGGATTTAGGAGTAATATTACATAGATCAAATTCCTGATTTGCAACTGCAAATTCATTAAGTTGCTGCAGTAACATGTGCCAGCTATTAGATATTTATATAGATATATATGTATATATGCTGACTTCACCAACAAGCTTGAATAAGGTAATACTTGGCACATTTTGATCTCCATAGTCAGGAAAACAGGCAATCTACTAGACCACTAATGCAAATTGCATATTGCTTCTTTGATCTGCTTAGCAATTCTCAGTCAGGTATTCCTGCACACTTCTAAAGAGAGACTGTCTGTAAAACAATCCCATGATCTACTACAAACCAATACTCGTAAGCTTTTTGTTAACAGATTAGATTTGTGTATGTGTTTGAACAACACCGACTCTCAAAGGACTTTTACTTTGAATGAGTCAGCACTGAGTAATTTATGTGGTGCCTTCTTATTTTTAATCACAAAAATATAGATTTTTCAGTATCTGAAGCAGCACAAATAATCCATTTTTCCTAGTAATGTATATTCTGTCACAACAAAAGTGTAACAAGAGTGTGGTATTTCTTTGCTTCTCTGTCTTTGAGAACATGATTTATTAAAGGAAAACCTGGTGTTACAGATATCCAGGACTTTGGGCAGTGGATGGACAAGAAATCAATACATTAAACCAGTAGAAGCTAAAAACGGATCTGATCACCAGTCCCAGTTCCAGTGTCAGCATCAGGCCAGACTCTGGGATGTCCAGGATCCTGGGGCACGCACTCTGGCTTCATGGGAATACTGTCCTAGAGGTATAAGGCTCTTCCAATTTTCCAATTACTTAAGTCTCATCCACACAAGGGCCTTGAATGCCCTTGGGTGATAAATTTCACCTCACCATCATTGCATGATCTCATCAAGACCCTTAAATAACCATCTTGATCCCACTTCATGTATACATTTGAAAAGTGATCTACTTCATCATATATAAAGGATGCCGTCTCACTCCTTTCCTCTACCAGACTGATGCAGCAAAAACCACAAGGACTGGCTTCTCTGGGAAATCAAACTACTACATTCTTCCCCATCTCAATATTATCTGTCATGACAGCCTACATAAGGTAGGACTCAGCCTCAGAAGAGAAAATCTCTATTGTGTAAGACCACACTCTTTATTGATGAGACCCAAAAAGTCTTACTGTTACAAAGGATCTTTGTTTTCCTTCTAACAGTGCCTACAGTGAGAGCAGAACAGACTCCCAAAACATTTAAAACAGGGACCAAAGATGAACATTCTCATTGCTCTCACTTGAAGCTGGGCTCCAGAGAAGTTAAAAGGCTGTCTGAAAGCAGTCCAATTTGGGGAAAACAGCAACCAGTCTCTAGAAGAAAAATTACAAAGTTGAAACCAAATCCTACCAGACAGGGGATTTCACTAGGCTTCCTCCCTTGCCCAGAACCCATGGTCCATGAGACTGTCAAATCGGGTCAACAAAAAAGTTTTTGATCATTCGTTTCAGTCATTCCCAAGTCTCCATATTTCAATTGACTTGATTAGGAGAGACACAGCTCACAAATTTCTCATAGGCCCCCCAACATCTCTCAGCATATGTCATTCTCAATTCTTTTGTGTTGTGCTTTGGGAAGATACAGGACAGTAAGGCACAGGCAAGAGCTTCCCAGCGAAGACAGAGTGGTTAACAGAGTCCATGAATGTATGGGCTGAAGTGACTGTTTACAAATAGAAGAAAATAGATGGATAAAAAAGTCTCGGCATGGAGGTTTGATCCATCTCATAAGCACCTGTGGAGGGAGGCATCAGTAGGGAGTCCATAGACCATGAAACCACTGGCTGCAAGGCTGAAGTGTTACCTCTAAGAATGCTCAAGGAGGAGCAGTGACACAGCTTGCAATATGAACAGGACCATGAAAGGGCACTCACAGAGTATATTCTCCCCAAGTTTATTATCCCTTCTCTAGCTCCATTGTCACAATGGACATGGCTGATCCCAGGGCAGCCTGGAGAATAGGGAATACTTTCACCTAAGGGGTCCGAATAGACATGTAAGAGGTTTCCTGCTCACAACCTGCTTCTTACTATCTCATTCCTTTTTATTCCTTTTATTCCTTTTATATTTTCTTCTTCTACTTCTTCTTTAACTTCTTTATCTTTTTAGCTGCTCTTCCTAATAATATCCCTTTATTCTATGTAATGTAAGTATAAATATGGTTGGTCAATCAAATAAAAATAATTGCCATTTATTATAATGAGGAATTCAAAATTTTATGAATATAGATCATGCCTTATTGTGAATGTGCATAGCTTTTCATATTCCATATTTCTTTACATATATAGATAAAAAATTAATGTTTATATATTTATATAAATAACCAGAAAATCATCTGAATAGATTCTAATATCTAGGTCAATTCTTGGAAGTCATTTAATACAAATCTAATAGAGATATAAAATACATTCTGCTCTGGATATCTGAGACTTTAAAAAAGTGTATTTCTATGTATTTAGCCTCATGGTTGTCTTGTTGTTTTTTAGGTTGTTGGGGTTCATTTTTAATTGGGTTCACAGTCTGTTGTCGAGGAAAACAAATCCTTTGCAAATCTATAAAGTTTTTGCCCAGTTTTAATTTATCTTTTCTCTTCTCTGAGGTAAACTCCCAAAACAAATATGCTGCACTTTTGGCAGAAGAACATGTCCTTTGATTACCTAATAAATTTTGATTTAGGACCAAAGGTTCATGAAATATATTTTTTAGATTTTAGTTAATTTCATTAAAATTTCATTTACATTAAAATGAAGAGAAGAAACACACACTACGAATTGCATAAAAAAACACAAGAGAAAAGATGTCTCATACTTGTACATCCTTCACTGGGACAAGTGATAATAATCTCACTTCCAAGTAATCTCATTTCCAAATCCTAAAAGTGAAGTACAAGCCAAGTTATTCTGAATCAAGTAAGTCTGTCTATATTTAACACTAGGGAACTCCTGAGAAGAATAAAACTCATTCAACTTAGAAGTTTAATGACCAATAAATACCTTTTCATCTTGGGTCTCCTTAGTCTTTTGTGTATCAGCTCACTGTAAACTCCAAGGCTGGGCACTAGATCGTTAATTATTTCTGCAAAGAGCAGTTTTAGCCAGCCTTTCAGAATGTAAGGCTAGGATTTCAAAGGAACCTAACCAAGTTAAGTACTCATCACCTAATGGATGTCAAAGGGGTTTAAATCCCTTAAAGATTCCTACAGGGAGAGGAGAAACAGTAGGTCTTTTTGATACAATAGAAATAAGAAAAGTCTTGTTCCAGGCAGACTTACAAACACAAAATATTTATTAGTCACAAGTGATAAGTTTTTTGCTAAAACTGCAAGAATTATGAATTCTGATTCTTTTAATATTTTACTGGGAAACTAAGAAATCCTTTGTAGACAATAAGAAGCTCTCCTGGATACCATTAAAAACATCCATGTGAAAACAGGTTGAAATTTTTAATTTAACAAATAAATAAAACAAAATGCACAGTACTACACAAAGTGAAAACAGATCTTTCCTGATCTTTGAGAAACAAGGACAGAAGCCTTCTGGAAGGCTGCAATACACTCCCATCACACCATAAATCAAGGCCATCTTTCCAGACTTAATATTCCCCCTTTGATCTACCTAGGCATGCAAGTTTCTTTAAAACTGAAACCAGAAAAAACTAAGAGTGAAAGGACCCTGAACGTACTTTTAAAAATCTGAGTATGTGAAGAGTCCTTTTTGGTTTTGGCAGTGGGATTTGACAATACTGATAATTTGAATTCCATGACTAAACTACTCAGAAAAAAGAAACAGGCTATGCTACTTCATTAGCTGTCTGTGAAGCTGCCATTTCTTTTTACATTTTCTTGTGTTCTTGACTGTTCAGTTTGGACAAAAATGGTATCATTTCTCTTTATGGGCAATTCATTTTCAATGGAAAGAAGATAGTGGTTGATGAGATTACAGCATGAAAAAAGAAGGCAATTTTGAAAGAAAATGCATTTGAGATGAAATGCTTCTCTAGCTATGGAAAGGTTTTTTACCATTAACATTGATGAGAAAGGAGCACGGCTGTAGATATAGGTTCCATCTGAAAGAACCAACACAATATAGGTACACCACAGCAAATTCTAAGCTAGCACATTTGTGTAATAAAACACTTAACTGCATCATAGATCTTTGCTGTTGTTGCCATCCCCCTGGAATATACTGTCAATATATTCCAACATTCCATGTAGACACTCTCACAAAAGTCTCACAAAGCCAAGGAATTGAATCTTGTGCTGACTGCCAGAAGGTAATGAAGATTCCTGAAACAGTAACAGCATTTACCTTTTTTTTTCTATTCAAGAAATCCTAAACACAAATTCTGATGTTAAAAAGATAGCCAACAAAGGATACTTCTGGAATTCAAGTGTCTTAACAACTAACTGGAATGTAAATATAATTAGGGTTTTTGTTATCCTAGAGAGGTGGCTGGAAGGATTCCATGCCTGTAAGTACTATAAGCCAATGTACTTTCCATCATAGCTGGTTCTGCTCCAATATCTGTGACTTCGCCCATGTTACCTTTGGTCAGCATTCCATTGACTAGCCTTCAGGTGTTGGCCAGCTTTTGACTAATACTATGACAGATTATGAGATACAAAATCCCTGTTTTTCTTACAATTCATTGCACTGCTAACTTTAGTCTGCTGCAGATGAATGTTTTCATAGACTCACCCCTGTACACCTCACTGCTGCAGCATCTGTAGCATTGGATCTGACCAGTTTTCCAGACTGACAGCTGTGACTTCCATAATGCAACTGTGAACAGACAGCACATATTTGGAGCAGGTGCAAAACCATAGGTCAAGCTCTTTGTATAACTTGGGTTTGTAATCTTGTGTCCAAATGTGAAATTGATTGTCAAGATAACTTTCTTTGAAGCTGTAAGCCTTTGAATTCTGAATACAGGTCCACTTCTGCCAAAAAGGAGAGGTGAAAAATGACAGAGAAGGACTCAGGCAAGAACAAGTTCCAATTCTAGTCCCAGTGAGGAACCAGAGTTGTAGCCTTAAAAGAGGAAGATGCATGTCTAAAGAGGCATAGAAAATGGGTATGACTTATTTGAGCTAGGGAGGTGAAGGAAGTACCTGCCTGTGTCCTTATTAGGGTTCTGCATGTACTCTTTTCCAAGAGCTAGATATGACTGTCAGATAAACCTTTGGAAATCATCAAGTCCCATTTATTTCTGTGGAAGTCTTGCCAGTTGACAAAGTACTAATTCAGGGCTTTTACATTATGGGGGACTGTTCTACAGTGTAGCAAAGTAGAAGTGATCCCTAGTAGTTGGATTTCTATCCCTGCCCTTGACCTGGATCCTCTGCCTTGGAAGCTTCTAGTTTTCATTAACTTGTTATGTCTTGAATTGTTGGTTTTCTTTTTCCTCCAAACCCTTTATTCATTTCAGCACCTTCTTCCTTTTCCCCTACCCTTATATGCAAATCACTTTTGAGGAGGAATATTTGTGCAGATGATTTCCTCAGTCGTTTGGCTTCCTCCATCTTCTCCCAGTCCACCTTGTAATTCTATCCCTTACCTAACTGTTATCAGAGTATGCTCAGGTCTTAGCAAAAGTCGTCCCATAGATGAAGTCAGGAAATCAGGATTAACAAAATCAAAGAATCAGAAAACTTATGTTTTGATAGGAAGCAGAAACAGTTTCTTTGAGGAAAGACAATATGTGACTAATACATTACTGTTCTTAATACATAGGGAAGTGACACAGTTTTCCAAATCAAAAGAAGACACATTCATTGATTTTTCACAAAAGGTTTCACACAAATCTAAATGCAGGACTTTTAAAAAGCCAGGTCCTGCTTTAAGGCTGTTATTTTTAGACACATATGAGATAAATGGTTTGTCATTCTGTCTGTGAAAGCAGCTTCAGTGAACTTCAGAGGAATATGCAATCCCATAATACCTCAGTTGGGTATTTCTTCCCACCTCTTGCAAATGCATTGCTGTTTCATGCCTTGGGTCATAAGAATTTATCCCTTACTCATTTATGACTCTCTGTATAATTGTTATTCCTATATATAGTACTTTTACACCCTTACTACTGTCTTGCTAAAAGTTTGTCTTGTGGCAGTGTTCCAAGTTCTCTTTCTCCATTGTGTTAATAATGTTGTTGCTCAGTTTTAGGGTTCTTATTGTGCAGTTTCAAGACAAGCAGCTGTTATCTGAGCTGGGGTTTAGTGCAGGTACACTCAGTTCTCTACTATACACAGATGTAGCTATTCTCAGGACAGATGTTGAACAGTAAATTGATTTGTTGAATTGCTTAATAGATTTGTGTGATAACATATAACACTGGCTAGCTCATTTCTCACTAGTTTTACACAAGTAAAATATCTCAAACTTCATTTTCAATGAAGTTAAGTACAGTTATGGAGAAACAGAGATATATAATTACTTATATTTTAAGACCATGGAAACATATTTTATTTGATAGGCCAGACACAAAGGGAGATTTCTATCATTATATTTCCTGGGGGAAAACTCACAATAATGTATTTTAAAATGCTGCCTTTTACCTTTTATCATTTAAACTCAGTAGCTGTGGGTTTTATAATTTTCATTTCCCTGTCAATTTATGTCCAGTCATACTGAGGAACTCTGTGAACACTATTAATGAATGAAACCTTTCTGGGTTATAGTGAAATCTGTCATTACCCACTATTCTTGTTATTATAATCACCATGTCATTAAAGAGGAAACTGACAAAGCATCTGTGATTAGGAGAGACAAAACTGCTTGAGTTTACCTCCTGATTTGTTGTCTAGTTTTCTCTTAAAAGTGCACAAGTGCTTCTCTTTCTCCTTCATTGTCTTTTCACTTGTTGATCTCTTAAGCAAAAGCCCAATCTCTCAATTCCCACATTTGACATACTCCCAGTGACTCAAATCAGGCTTTTGACTCTAACCTTGAGCAATAGCTTTTGATTTCAGCCCTTACTTTCTCTGTTAGCCTGCTTGGTGCTCTGATATTATTGGGATAAAGATAATAAAAATACAGTATTTGTAACTTAACTCTTGTTTGTGTTTGTTTAATGATGAAAAGCTCATCTGATAGAAAGATAATCATTTCCCCAGTAGCAACATTAATTACAGTAATTTTAATATACTGTATCACAGCTATCACATAAAAACATATTCATGCAGAAATGCTTCCTTTAGTTCTTGTTTACTCTAAAATACCATGAGCTGGCAGCTATGAGTAGTTAGTTTCTTGATCAACAATGTACATGCACACACAAAGGTAAAGTAATATAAAGATATTGACACTGAAAACAAAACTAAAACAAAATATTCACTTATAGGGAGATTATATCAGCACAGTAGGTTTCATGAGGCTTGATGAAGTTTCTCTGCACAGTAAGTTAGTTTATTAAGAGGAAGTTCAGGGCAGCCTTACCATGTCTGTGTCAGCAAGGTCTAACAGCAACTTTAGGACGTGGGAAGTGATCTTCTTCCTCTCCTTTGTGCTGAACACCGAGAGGTCATTTACAGACAGGCAGAGAAGCTATGCAGTACCCCTGGGAGGTGCACGATACGGTCTGCCAAGGAAGGAAGACTTCTTGTATCTAGAGCCTGCCAGCGTGATACAGTAGTGGCTGAAATTCCGTTTTCTTCCACTAGTACTTGCCCATTTGTTCATCTTACAAACTACAGTAGCACACCCTTGAAACTGAGCCTAAACAGGAAGCAAATGAGGGAGATTTCAGTGTTTGATATCAGAGATGTGTGAAATATGACACTTGCATTCCACAGGGCTTGTTCAGGCTTTTTTTATAATTTCACTTAATGTAGGCTTTAATAACCTAAGGTTTGCTTCGAGTATCAGCTTCAAATGAACTCCAAAGAGTTCAAACTCCAAAACCATTAGAATATGAACTCCATATAGGGAAATCTAGTCCACAGAATAAGCCTGGGTAATTTAATGACGCAGGAAATAATAAAAAACCAGTGACTGGATTGTGTATGTGTGTTTTATACTGAAAGGATTAGACAATTAATCTCTATTTAAGCAAGGTGAAAGAGTGATGTAAATAAAACTTCATGTTTCATATCACAAAGCTGTCTGGTTGCCTGCTTCAAGGAATTAAAGCTTAGTAAGGTTAATAGGATTTATTAAGGTTTTGAACTGTCTCTTATTGAAAGCAAAAGTATTTCCTAGACTTTCATGAAGTTCATATGGTTCTGGCCTTTAGATCCCTCAGGTTCTAGTCAAAATTTCTGTGAAACACGTTGGCCATGGCTAGTTAACTGATTCCATGTACTGTGTTACTGACAGACAATTCTTGTGCGTTAAAAAAATTACTAATTAATCACCTTTGAAGTGAGGAGGTGTTTTGCCAACACTCTTAGAGAAATACTGTTTCATTTAGTTGGCCATTTTGTTGTATTGTAGAATTCAGCTTTGTTTTTACCCAGATCTTGTAACACAGCATCAGATTTGGCCAGGGACACCAAATATTTTTGGTTTGATCATATCCAAGTTTGACTTAATCACAGCACTAGAAAAGGACCTTATGGTTTTATTCCTTTCCCAATTCTTAGGTACATGAGAATTGAGTTGAAGAATGTGATTTCCTTTCCCACCAGGGGAAAAACACTACTTTTAGCAATTAGAATAGTTGTAGTGATACAACTCTTGCACTCAGAAAAGGACTAAGGAATTTCCTCTGCATGCCTCCAGAAAAAAAAGAAGTGAGAAGGGATTGTTCTGTGTGTGCTAAAACACTAATGAGTCCTAACAGCTGAAGCAGCTTTTGCTATTCATTGATTTACAAATTAATACAGATTATTGTTAAAAGGGGTAATTCTGAATACTTCATGACCTCCTGCATAGTGCAGGCAAAGAATTTCAGTTATTCTTGCCCTGTGCTCCAGGAAGTCACTTTGCACTTGCACAGAACCAAAAGAAAATACATAAAAATGTAGTACTATGGGACCACAAGGAACTGAACTATTCTTAAAATTCAGTCACCTACTTTGCAAATATTTGAAAGATAAACCAATGGATAATAAAATCCAGTTTTGCCTGAAGTCTGAAGTAATCATCAAAAATGTCTGTCCTACTGCACAATAATCTACTGATGGTTCTTGGTAACTGAGTTACCAAATGGAAACACTTCCAGGACCACAAAGGGCTCCAGCCTTTTTTTTTTTCCTACAAACATGAACACTGGAATTATCTTTCATCCGATGGCTGGGAATCTTTTGGAAAATTGCCCCATTAGAAAATAATTTTTCTATCACATTCATCCATTTGCTCTTGTTCTGACAAACTGAAGCAACAGGGATCCTACTTTCTAAATTCTTGTCCTTAAAATATCTGCATTTTCAAGGCATAATTGTATCAGTAGCATAACTTCATCCACTATTAACCAGCATTATTTTTTGTGATGCTAAACTACATTTTTTTGGCATTTAGAATTTACTGAAATGCTACACACAGCCTGGTGTCCTCAGAAAACTTGCTGAGGGTGTCCTTGACACCACTGTTCATGCTGCTAACAAAGATGCTAAACAGCATTGGTAGATGAAGGGAAAACACAAACCACTGGTAGAGAAGATGCAAACCTACTGCAAAGAGTGTAATGGTTTCAATTTAAGATACATTATTCATAATATGCATCATTAAGCATAAGTGGCCTGTTAATCAGTGAATTTTTTGCCACTCAAAAGCAACTTGGCTCTACAATCAAAATTTTGCAGATATTGGAAATGTTATATGAATACAAATTACAACATAAAAATGAGATTTATATGTAAGTTTGTAGCTCACTGTGCTTTTGTATTTGATTACAGGTCTAATGGTAATGAGTCCATTTCCTATCTCAGGAGGAATGAGAGTCCAATGCCAACAGAGAAAAGAATAGAAACTCAGTGGAAAAGACTCAGACACCAGAATACAGTACTTGTTAACAGCAAGGCAAAAAGCCCAGTTATTCCTAAGTAAAAGCAGGTTTTCATTATAACTTTCAAGGCCTTAAGCTTCTGGGCACTTTTAATGCCATATTCATTTAGCTTTTGCTTTAATCTGTATTACCTTGCTTTTCTAGATGTCTCTTCTTCATTTCTTTTCATTTTTTCAGTTCCATCTCTGGGCTAGCTCCTAGAAAAATCTTTGAGGTGGCTGTTAACATGGCTTTAGGTCCACTGATAGAGCAGACAGAGGACCTTTTCCAGTCCTCTCCTTCTCCTGAAGGGCAAACAAGACAGTCCATGCTCTGATCCTGTCCTGCTGAGCACAGAAGGAGTTTTATGTCCTAGTTCTCCTTCAATTTTTTTTCAATAATTGCTGGAGACAGATTAATTAAAACCAAGCCTTTTGTACATAGTATTAAGTAATGTCAATGATGTCCTAGCATATCTATTACAGAAACACTGGAAAGTTGCCAGGGTATTGCATGCAGCTAATTTAATGTGTCACGTCGAGCAAAACATGCAGTATTGTCATAGCAACAATGCAGCACAGTATCAGATTTTACATTTTGCAATGCCATGATGCTGTTAACACCCTGTGAAAAACATCAGCTGGATGAGAAAGGTAAGCAAAGAATAACAAGAAATTATTCTTTACATCTTGTATTTGAACACAAAGATAGTCCAAATGACTAACACATTTTAAAAAAAAGGCCTGAGAAGAAGACCTGTATTTTATAACAAGTAGTGGTAAGCATTTCAATGCCTACAAGAAGCAGGCATGATTCTACAAATACTTAAAGCTTTTGACTTTTAATGTATTTATTTTTTATGCACAAGCTATAGTAAAGTATTCCACAGAATTCAGAGGCACAGCTCCCTCAGTGTGGACTATACAAGAAATTATTGATCTCTCTCACTTGGAATTTGTCTGAATGGAATCCCTGAGAGTTCATGCTCCTTCCTCAGTCAGTGGAGGGACAGTGTCTGTCCAGAGGCAGCTCAGACCACTGGAATAAATCACCATAGCAAAACAGTTGCACCTTACAGCTAAATTTTGCCTTAAATAAGCTGGTTTTGAACTAAAAGGCAAGCTGCCATTAAGCAGCAGATCCTACAGAGCCAGGGTAAAGGTTTTTTCTCTGCTGGTGTCTTTCCCACACCATGATCCACCACTGTGCTGATGCACAACTTGGGAGGTTTACTCAGGAGCTTTGTCCAAGCACACACACACAGATAGTCACACTCTCACCCCCTCCTCTCGATATTGCCACACTTCCAGAATCTTCCAGAAATAAGACTGTGCATGGCCAGAACTCCTGGTGGAGGTTCTGGGGTGTTTATGGGGAGAACCAGGATTATAAAATCCCGATTTCCAATGCATAGGGGTGTCCCCACCCCCAACAGACCAGGGCCTCAGATAACAACCACAGACCACGATCACCCACACGTGGCTGGTGATATCTTTCTATCTTGTCTCTTATCTCTCTCTGTTTTTCTCTTTCCAATTTTCCTCTCTTTGGGTGATCACACCATCCAGAATAGCTATATATCCCTTTTCATTTTTTTCCAGTTACAGTTTCAATGGAGTTGTTAATTGTTGTATCAATTATTGAGCATCGTTTTGCTTTAATCCACGCCAAAGGATCTGTTAAGAAGGAACATGGTTGCCCTGGTTCGGAGACAGATCCCAGCAATTGCCCTCTCTGAGGTATAGAGTAGAAGCAGAGCAATGGGGCTCTCAACTTAGATGCCTTCCTTGAGTGCCTAAAATTAGAAAGATATAATTTCAGAAAACAGGAGTTTGGATACAGAAAACAGGAATGTGTTTTCCTGGAGGCCTTAACATCTTACAATATTTGTTGACAATTCTTGATTCCTGTTCGAAATACAGAAATATCAGAAATATTTTTTTAGGTTTTTACTGTGTTGAATGACTTGTTGAATCCTCACTCATTATGTACTCTAAAGTGTTAGATCAAAATAAGTATTATTGTCTTGCAAATTATGATGAGTGATTTAAAATAGAGGTCCACATATTTCAAGTTTAATAATAAAATTAGGCTCTGGAGTAAAAGTTGTTCTGTACACATGTGTTTGGATTAATGACATTGCCCTTACATATTTTCAGATAAAGTTTTGCAAGTCTTTTGGTTTAGTATTTGATCATGTCCTGATTAAAAAGTGGTATACTCTACAATATAGAGCTCATGTAGAATGAGTCAAAAATTGGCTGGTGTTGCTCAAAAAGTAGCTGTCTTTGGGGAAATCACCAGTGAACATGTGTGGGTTTTCTAGAGATTGGGAGCCTACAGCAGTTCTATGTTTACCTCAGTGGCGTATGGATGGCATAATGATTTTGGAGTGGGTTGTCTAGCTGGCTTTGCAACTCAGGCTTATTTAAAGAATAAATGCTTTAATAAGGAAAAATATCACATTTACAAAACTAGCAATGGGAGTGTGTGCATCCTCTGAGAGTGGAGAAATGTACTGGGAACAGCGCTGATTCTGGGAAGACTACGTGTGCACTTGTGTGCAGTGTTACAGACCTGCTCTCCTGCCCTGCACATTCAGAGGATGTGCTGGGTGTAAATGCAGGTTTTGTCTGCTGAGATTTTCATAATGAAAAAAGAGCATATAGGGGGCAGAGAGTGTGAAGAAAGTCATTTAAAGAACAATATAACCATCAGGCACAGGCAACATGAGTTCACAGAGGGAAATTTATGTTCATCTAATTTGGTAGCTTTCTACAAGAAGGTCACCTGTGTAGTGGGTGAAGGGAAGGCAGTGGATGTAGTTTTTCTGGGTTTTAGTAAGGCTTTTGATACCATCCTTCAGAGCATCCTCCTGGGCGAGTTGTCCAGCAGTGGGATGAGCAGGTTCGTGGTGTGCTGGGTGAAGAACTGGTTGGATGGCAGGGCCCAAGTGGGACTACACTGACTGGTGACCATTCAGCAGTGGTGTTCCTCAGAGCTCAAGTCTAAGGTCAGTTCTGTTTGATGTATTTATGAATGTTCTGGATGCAGTGGCTAGTACAGGGCTATGTTTTGGATTTGTGCTGAACACAGGGCTGATAATATAGAGATGTTTTTGTTATTGCTGAGCAGGGCTTATACAGACCCAACGCCTTCTTCGCTCTTGTACTGCAATGCTGGCAGGGAAGCTGGGAGTGCCTGGGAGGTTGGAAGGAGACACAGCCAGGAGAGGTGACCCCAACTAATCAAAGGGATATTTCAGACCATATGACACCATGTTCAGGATATAAAGTGGGGGGAGGAAGAATGAGGGGGGATGGTTTGGAGTGATGCTGTCTGTCTTACCAAGTCATTGTTACATTTGATGGGACCCTGCTCTTCCAGAGATGGCTGAACCCCTGCCTGCCCATGGGAAGTGGTGACTTAATTCCTTATTTTGTTTTGCTTTTGCTTTCCCTATTATAGTCTCTTTATCTCAACCCACTAGTTTTCCAGCTTTTACCCTTCCAATTCTCTTCCTGATCCTGAGGAATGGGGGACAGAGTGAGTGGCTGCTTGGGGTTTGGCTTCTGGCTGGGGTTAAACCGCAACGGCACTGTTACCAAGTTTGATATGCATTATATTGACTCCTGAAATTTTAATAAGTGGAGAGTGCTCAGATCAAGGGTTTGGTTGAGTGAGTAATGTATCTGTAAATGAAAATAAATGTATTGTGCTTGCTTTATTCATGTTAAATAAGGAATTCTCAGATGTTATCTTTGGATAAATAGTAGTAATGTGAGTGCATCATGCTAGCATTCCCAAAACCTGTGCTGTCCTTGGAGGTTATGTTGACAGAAACTTGTATGCAGGGAAGGGTGCCAGAGATGTCCATGGCAGCAGGAGACATGCAGGCATTTTCAGGACTTTGTCTGAAGACTGGTTGCAAACACTTGGTTTTGTTTATTATAATTGAGTGTTCACAAAACTGTTAGACTCATAATTAAATTATAATGACTTTGGTCTAGGATTCACAGTTACTTTGCCCATCAAAAAACCCTGTACCAATCAGGGCTTGAACTAATAAGTAATTTATCTTGTGACCTAGCCAAGAGTAGACCCAGATAACTACTCTGCTTTTTCATTTTCTCTTTCTTAATACAAAATTAATTTCATCATGATGTGATTAAATACTACTTATGGAGAAGCTAACTATTGGTTAATTCCATATTCACAGTTGAAATGTCAAAAAATAGATATGTGTGCTTTATGATTTCCAAATTATTTTGATGTTGTGCACTCACTTAGCTGTCACAATGTATTAAGGATTTTATTATTTAAAGGAGTTTAGCAACAAAAGTGAATACAGAATTAAGACAAGGTTATAAGAAGGGTGATGCTGAGTTGCACCACAGAATCCTTTCTTGAGCAGTGGCTAGCAATGCATGCTGAGGCTGAGAACAGGACAAGATAATGTGATGTTTCCACAGAATACTCTCTTCTTCTCCAGCAATTGTCATTATGGATATCTATTGATCCCACGTGACTCTATAAAGACTGTCAGAGGGAGTTAAAGGAGTTAATTTCAAGTATCCCTATCTGTTATCAGTCAGCGCAGCTGGTTTCACTGGAGAAACTAGATATAGCTCTGCGCCATTACCTCTTCTGCAACTGCCCATGGGCCACCTCCATCTGGAGCAGGGTATTTGTAAATTCAAAAGGCATAATGACTGAAAAAAATTGAACAGCTTATCTCAGAAGATGACTAGAATATATGACAAAAGTATAAAACAATGAAATGTTCAGAAGCTAGAATTGGACTGTTGCACATAATAGCAACAAAGCAGTATTCAACTTAAACTGAAAACTTGCAAAACAAAAATTACGAACTTCATGCAGTACTGTGAGCGTGGAACGTGATGACCAAGTGCACACTTCAATTCAAGGACTTATTAAGGTTTATACAGAGGTGGCACATATAAGTGGAGGTCACAAAAATACCGAGTTCTAACAGTTAAGGCTGAGGGTTCTGCACTCCGAGTGCCATGTTCAGCTTTGTGACTCTCACTTCAAGACAATGAGGCACCGGAGCATGTCCAGAGAAGGAGGTTGTAGCCAGGTGGAGCTCAGCCTCTTCTTTCAGGTAACAAGCAACAGGACAAGAGGAAATGTTCTCAGGTTGCTCCAGGAGAGATTTAGATAGTGTATTAGGAAAAATTCTTCACCAAAAGGGTTGTCAGGCACTGGAATAGGCTGTCGAAGGAAGTGGTGGAGTCACCAACCCTGGAAGTGTTTAAAAGATGTGTAGATGTGGTACTTGAGGACATGCTTTAATGGGGGACTTGGCAGTGCTGGGTTAAGGGTTGGACTTTGATATTAGAGGTCTTTTCCAGTCTAAAAGTTTCTCTGATTCTACTGCAGAAGGCTTAAATGCTACGCTTCAGAAATTATGCCAACACACACTGGGGCTCTAATGAGGGAAAATCACTGAGCATCTGTGTGCTCTTGGACTTCTTGTATCTTTTCTCTGTGAAACATTTGATATTGGCTGTGTGAAGACATCAGATTAGACTAGACATATGATTCTGATGAACTTAGAGCAAATTCCTGCATTTTTTTCTTGAACTGTTATGATTACAGGCAGTTTGACGCCAGGCCTGCAATATATAATGTCCCGAAATCGCTCCCATTTGAAGAATTTGGGGCTGCTGCCATTTAAGAGAACAGCAGGAGGCACGGGCGAGACATTAGAACTTGCAGCACAGCGTGTCTGGAAGGAGGGACCGCAGCACCTATTTTTGCTGACGCTGCGCTTGGTTCACGTCAGCCTCGAAACAATCACAGCGCTCGGCTGCCTTGCTTGAAATTTCATCTCCTTTTTGAAAACAAAAAGCCAAAAGAACCCCATAGCGGGCACAGTACCCGGCGGGAGCCCACCCGCGACCAAGCACCCGCACTCCCCGCAGCTCCCGGGAAGCGGCACTCACACAACTCCAGCCCGCCCTGTCTCCCTCCCGACGTTCCCGAGCCCGGCTCTACGTGTCCCCTCCCATGGCCCGCCCCGCGGGCGAGGAGCCGGCCCCGGGCCCTAACCCCGAGCTGTCCCTGCCGGCCGCCGCCGCCGCTCCATCCTTTCCTGGCTCCGGGAATGCGCGTCCCGGGGCCTCGCTGACTGCTGCCAAGGGTGGCGGCTTTCCGGAGCCAGCTACGGCGAATATAACAAATATAATTAGATAGATAGATAGATAGATAGATAGATAGATAGATAGATAGATAGATAGATAGATAGATAGATAGATAGATAGATGTAAAAGGGTACTTATGCTGACCTCATAATGAGAAACGAGACAATTCCTGCTTGCAAAGGGAATGTTTTATGCACAGGCACACGATGCTCCTGTGCCAGCCGTGACTTCTCAGCCAGACCCCGACAGGGTGCGAAGGTGCCCGACCTCCTCAAAAGAAGAGACTGGCCCGGTGGTCACTGGGCTCTGCACCACGCTGCTCACCTGCGAGAACAGAGCATGCCCAGGCCCTGCCGAGGCTCCCGTGGCAGCATGTTAGGTCCCAAGGAGGAATGCTTTACGGGTAGGTTTTGTTAGCTATTATCTTTTGCATGTCTCTTTTGTTCCCCCGGGGTTTTTTGGGGGAATGGGATAATCACAAAGAATGTGCCTGGCTGGTAACAGTGTTGTGTGTAACGCAAAACAAGACCTTGGCTGGCTGTGCTTTTTTATTGCATTGTTTTTACTGCTAATCTGTCAGAAATCTCCAATTCGTATTTTACTTGAGGCAAGAACACTACCAGATGTGTGTATGTGGCCTCTCTGTTTCTGACAGTGTTAACTCCCCTGTCATTTGACAATGGGTGGGAATAGCACTTGCATTCCTGGACACACCTGGAAGCAACACTCGTTTTCCTGGACATTCATGCCCTGACGTGCCCTTCATCTTGCAAGCAAAACTGTCCTCCTCTAGCTCCTCAGACAGATGCCTGACTACAGAGGTGGACAGCAAAATCCCTTATTGGAGTAGTGAAGAGAGCCACGAATTAAGAGTGACTTATCAGTATCATTAAAAACTGATGAGGATGCATAACGAAACAAACGCTAATATTAAGGACTTTGTGCAGATGATGGCACGAACCATTTTTTACCACACAGGTTGATGAATGAACCCAAATAACTACGAGAAAATGTGCACTGTCAAGATCTGAGCCTGATGTTATGACTGATACATTTTAGAGCACGTGGGCTAATTAATCAGTTGATCAGCCTTTCAGTTTGTCCTTAATATTCAGCACACAGTCCAATTTACTCACTGAAATTTAAGGTTATATGAGTGTTATGGGAGCATGACCTTATTACCTGTATCGTTCAATTTCTGCACAAACCCCCCTGAGGGTTATTTCTGTGCTACCTTGTAGGGATTTATGTATTTTGGAGTTGGTACAAAGCCCTGGAAAGGGTAACGCTTTTTTTACCTATGAATTTTATTGCCCTTGCATTGGGTATTTTACAGGCTTTAGCAATAAGTTAAAAATTCTGAGTACCTGGATGTCAGAAGTTTTAGTGTTTCTAAAATAATTTTTGGTTACATTTTTTGGCACAGTCCTGCTGGTCTAATGACACGGTTACTTCTGGTATTGGATCACTGCTAGAATTACACTCCAGTGATGAGATTCTCAAAAATATTTTTTTCGCTCTAATGTTTGAAATAAAGCCAACTGGGTTACATTTCTCTCAGAAATTATTTTATAGTATTGCTGCGATAGGGTGATTTTTATTGCTATTTTAATGCCCATTTATGTTTTGCCCATGTAAAGATGAGGACTGTGCTCTACAGAGGTAAGTAGGTGTGACATATGCTGTGTTTATAAACACCTCCACAGGCTGTCAGCTGAGTTTCCATGACTGAAGAGAAGTATATTAAATTTTAAATCTCATATCTCACATGGCATGCTATAAACCACAGTGCGAGCTAGGAGTATTAGGTGGAATTTTTTGGATAGAAGAACCCTTCCCACCCTGCTCCCTATCTGTGTTTAAAATCTGTAGCATTAAGAAGAGTCACCTAAGAGAGGGTGAACATGTCTTAAAATGTTGAGAGTCTGATTATGCAGGACTGTGCCCGCATGAAGAATCCTTGCTCTTATAACTGGTGTCACTGATGACAGGGAAATTATTTATGTGGGTTATGAACTATTTGTATAACAAAGAGTGTGCAATATTGGAGTCCCAACAATGCAGTAAAGCTGTCCTTGGAAAAATTCCTTCAGAAGTTTTATTTCACAATAGTCAATTAGATGAACTTTCTTCTTTCTAAGTGCAATGAAACAGAAACTCCCTTCTTTGGCAATGTGCTCTCTGCTGATCCAAACAGGGAGGTGTGAAGTTATTTAGTGGTTCTCCAAACTGTATTTAGAGGATGCTGTCTGAACCCAAGATAAGCAATGTGCACTTCATATTTAGTACAGGGTGTTTATACAGCACACAGTACTGTGTCCAGCAGTCTCTTCGTGGGCCACTGAAGTACAGTTGCTTCTGCATCAAGTGCAGCCAATGGCCAAATATCAGTGATACATGTCTAAGTTCTCTAGAAATAAAAATCACAACAATGGGTGGTTTCTTCTTTTTTCAGATAATAAAAAACTTTGTCAAAGATTTCATCTCAATATATTTGAAAGATTTTATTTTAACAATACTGAAATTATTTTTTCATATAAAAAACTTCAGCATGGTTTTGGACCAACTATTTAGAGTAATTTCTATTAAACATATTTGGAAAATCAGGATTCATGACAAATTGTTGCAAACTTATTGATTCATTGACATTCAGAAGAGTATTATAAAAGAAAAAATTCCATTAGCATTCAAGTCTGGAATTATTACTAAGGTACTAGATGTGCATGTTGCTGTATAGCAACATGCATGTCTGATACCTTTATGTATGGAAAACTCTTCTGATTAGCATTGGAGATTTGTCCAGCTTAGAACTTCATTTGATTTATGGCCCTATTTTATTTTCTCATTTTGTTTTGAGTGTTTACAGATTAAATAAAACCCATTATTTACATATAATATAGATGAAAATGAACTAATCAATCTTGTATTACAATGTCTTAGCAAAAAGAAAAAAAAGTAAGTTTCCTTGGAAAATCCGCAGTCTTGGCTATTAAAACAGATCTTATTTTAAAAGACAGTTATCTTAGATAGTATTGAATCTGCTTCATAAGCAGCAATGAGAAGTATGAAGAATGATCCATGAGGATCTAAAAGTAGATTTCCAGGTCCATATTTGGAGTTTAAATCAGTGACCTGGTTTTTCAAAGGTACTGAGCAGCTGTGTGTGTGAATTCCATCAGAATGCTCAACTGCCCAGAATGCTTAAATGCCCAGCGCTTCCAGAAACACATCTGTTACTCAGGGCCAGCAACAGGAAACTTTATAAACCCTTCCCTGAAATTCTTTTAAGTTCATCCATTTTATTGAGTTGGTTGCATGAGGTACTGTTATAGGACATGCCCATTTTGCCTCATGTCATCTGTCTTAGTTTTGTCCAAGGAAAGCCTGGCTTATGTAGTGAGGTCACTGAGGGATCCAAGATGTTGGCTGGCAGCGTTGTGGCACTTTCTTTTGGCTGTGAACTGACTCTGTTTTATGTTGTGAAGTTCAGTGAGTATTTTTAAAACAGAAACTGTGGTTCTAGTGTAGGTTTGGCAAATCCTGTTCTTATCCAGAAGGTTTTTGTTACTTTCCACCTCATTTGAGGTGAAAATGGTCCATCACTGGAGATATTGACAGATGACTTTTTGTATCAAAAGCCAGAAACAATATTTAAACACGAGTTCAAGCTTAGAGAGCAAAGTATTTTGTTAATTTTTCTAATTTCTTTTTTTCACTATATGTATTTCTCTTCTGCCTGTTGCAGTTTTGCTGTCAAAATATTGGTAGTTTTCTATGTTTTTGCAGCATTTTGAACAAAAATTGGTCTTACTATTCCATAGTTTAACTCTGGTGCTCCTTAAGGCCACTAATGTACAGATCATCATCGAGCATAGTGAAAATAATTTATTTTATTAATTTCTTTTATCAATGTAAATTTCTCCATCCATGTCTCCCACTTAAATGCTAGTCCGTTGTTGTTTTATTTTTTGTCATGTATATTACCACAAAATACCACAAATTTTTTCTTAGCGTTTTTTCAGTTAGTAGCTGTGCACAGTATATATTCATTAGTGACAGAGTCAAAGCTTTCCCTTGTCTTTCTTTTTTCTTACTAATGTGGTGATATAAAATTACTTCTGGGGATGTCACAACTAAAGTTACATTAAATTTATTTTTCTTCACAACATCTTCCCAAATTACTTGTTCTCATTGAGCTAATTTAGATGTGAAACAATCAAAATGGCAGTCTTATGTGCAAGAATTTCTTTTTATTGTTTTACTTTGATTAGAGTTCTGTGGGAACCAGAAATCTAAAGTGTAGCATCAAAATACAGCAGTGTTTCTGCTTCTGTTTTTGCAAATTATAGCAGTAATGTGCAAAGCCACCAAAACATGCTGTAGCATATCAGAGCACAGAAACTTAATAATTCTATGTCATACTCTCATTGTTTGACAGGATAAAATTCTCAGCTGATTACAAATTTTCATGTAGTATTTGTGTCTTGTGCAGTAGCACCTACTAGGAGGTTGTGAAGGAAAGCTGGATGCAGCTAAAGGTTTCGTAAGTCAGTGATATTATTTGGACATTATACAATTTTCAAGTATCATATTCTATTTAAGAAAAAATATTTATGATTAAAAAGGGGGTTTCTGTTTGGATTTGGTTTTTGGTGGTGTTTTTTCCTTTTTGTTTGTTTGTTTTGTTTCATTTATTTAATGTTGTGGTATGTTGATCCTGGCTGGATGCTAGGTGCCCACCAAAACTACTCATTCACTTCCCTCCTCAGTTGGACAGGGAAGAGAAAATTATGGAAGGCTCATGGGTTGAGATAAGGACAGGGAGAGAACACTCAGCAGTTACCATCACAGGCAAAACAGACTTGACTTGGGGAAATCAATTTAGTTTAATACCAATCAAATTAGAGTATGGTAGTGAGAACTAAACCTAAATCTTAAAAAAAAAACCCTCTTCCTACCCACCTCTCCCATCTTCACAGCCTTAACTTCACTCCCTCCTTTCTCTGTCTGCTCTCACTCAGCAGAGCAGGGGCATGGGGAATAGGGGTTGTGATCAGTTCATCACACATTGTCTCTGCCACTCCTTCCTCCTCACAGGGAGGACTCCTCACACTCTTCCCCTGCTCCAGCACAGGGTCATTCCCACAGGAGACAGTCCTTCATGAACTTCTACAACTTGAGTCCCTTTGAACAACAGGCTGTTGTTCTCCATGAACTTATCCAATGTAGGTCCCCAATGGGTTCACAAGTCCTGCCAGCAAACCTGCTCCAGTGTGGGCTCCTCTCTCCACGGGCCACAGGTCCTGTCAGGAGCCTGCTCCAGCACGGGCTTCCCATGGGGTCACAGCCTCCTTTGATGGCATCCCCCTGCTCCAGTGTGGGGTTCTCCAGGGGCTTCAGGTGGATCTCTGCTCCCCCATGGACCTCCAAGGGCTGCAGGGCCACAGCTGCCTCAGAATTCACCTTCTCTCTCTCTCTCTCTCCTCCTTCACTGACCTTGGTGTCTGCAGAGCTGTTCCTCTCACATTCTCATTCCTCTCTCACAGCTGCAATTGCCCTTGTACAGTACTTTTTCCCCCTTCTTAAATCCATTATCCCAAAGGTGCTGCCACTGTTGCTGAGGCACTCAGCCTAGCCCAGCAGCTGGTGTGTCTTTAGATATAAAAAACTGAAAGTTTCCTCTATGGACATGAATGAAAGCATTTTCAGACTTCTGGCCAGTTTGGTAATGGTGAAGATGAACAGATTTATTTTTTTTAAGTTGAAAATGTAAAAATTAACAGTTTCAATGTCAGAAACAGAAAACTTTTATTGAGACCACAGTTCCTATCTTACCTTCTGAAAGATTTGAGGGGGTTTTTCGGCATCTCTTTGAGAGGAATAGAGATACAGTACTGCCACTTTTGACATGATTTCGGGCATAGGACTGCCTTAAAATTAGAAACAGATATGAACTTACATTCTATCCACTGTGTCCTTAGTCCTCAAAGGTTAAGGATCATTTGTCTGTCTTTAGGGCAAGATGGAAAAATAGTAATAACAACTCTAAAATTTTCAAAACAATCAGTGTCCCACTTATTTTTTAATGTATACATTTTGTGAAGTCTCAATAGATTTAGTAAAAACAATAGCAATGGAAATGAAGAGTGGAATATCACAAGAAATACAGAGGAATCCTTACATCTCATGGACAATACTGGCTTTTGGGATACAAACAAATCTGGTAAAAGCAAATATGCAAGCATACAAGCATATTTCTTGTATGTTATTCTGGCTAGTTCTTCTAAGGCATTAGCCAGCATTTACTTTTACCAAAATGCTCTTTCAAAAGGAATGCAGTCTCCGTCCTGTAACCTGGGTGCCTTCCATGTCAGGTACCTCAGGTGTGAGCACGTTTGATAGTGCTTATGTGCAGGACAGGAGGCTGGAGCCAGGAGACTAACCAAGTTAGATCTCATACAAAAGAATTGGATGTTTCTAATGCATCTTCCAGGCAAGGGCCTATTTTGATCTTTGAATACAGCAAACATTAGGCCAACACATTTCTAATTCAACAGCTTCAGGGAAGCTGTAGCAAGGGAAAAACAGCCCCATCTGTGGTGATTATTTATGGGCAGACAGACAAGTTCTGTGTCTGGACTCTTGGCTGAGGCTGGTGGATTATTCCAGTCCTTGCAGCCAGAGGCAGCTCATTTGGCATTATTTTCTGGTAACTTTTCCAGCAGCCTCTTTTATCCACAAGTGCCAAGCTGTCAAGGACTGGAGTGGTCCAGTCTGAACCAGGCACTGGCCAGCCCGTGTCTGCCTGTGTCCGTGTAGTGATGATGAGGGAGGATGGCTCCAGCCCACCCATTCCTGTTCCTGCTGCCTGTTCCTGGGACAGAGTCTGGCCCTGTGTGCCTCTGGTGCTGCTCGGAGCAGAGCATGCAGAAGCACTTCTCTTTCACCCAACACAGCCACCCACTCTGGCAGTGGCAGCCTTAGGGCAGAAAATGAAGGGGAGGAATTGCAGAGGTACTGAGCAGTGTTAACATTATCATGTCGACAGGACTGTGGTGACTCCTTGATAGCTTTGTGTTAAATCCACAAGTTCTGGGTGTCTTTTTCTGTGGGGATCAGCCGCAGCTATTTTGTGCCTGAATATCTGAGAAGCTGAGAATGTAAATGTAAATTTATGCTTAGAATACATATACAGTTAACACAAATATATTTTTAAAATCCCCTTATGAACAGCCTGATTGAGGAGTGAAGATCTTACGGATGAACTTTGTGGAGTATTCTTCAGAAACTAAAAAAGGTTTTCTTGATTTCAATAGAAGCATTATAGAACTGTAAAAACTATAACTATGGCAGCCTAAGCAACCTCTGACTAAATCTACATGCGTCTCTTTGTCTCAAGAGCAGTAGGTGGGATATATTCTTTATATTTACTGCAAAATTAAAATATGCATATTTATCTTTGAGAGGTACCATTATACTATAGCTTCATGTGTTTCTCTTGGTAATCAACTAGTCATGATTTTTTTCTTCAGGAACTTCTGAGTTTTAAAATATTATTGGAATCTTCTTGCTGTTTCAAATGGAGTGAGCTTTCTTAATTCCTTCAAATCCCCGACAGCTTTTTAGCTCTAGCAAGAGTTAAGTCTGTGATAGAAAGTCAATTCCTTTTTCACAGCAGTTCACTCTTTGCTAATTCCGTTCTTTGGAGTAGAAAATGTACCTTTAAAAATACTGCAAGCTTCTGAGCTTGAGGATTACTGACAAGAATATGAAGGTTTCTACAATCAGTCTTTACTTTTTGTATTTTTCCTTCACTCACTAAGAATGCCACTTTTGTTTGTTTGTTTGTTATTAGGGGGACAGAAAAAAAGCCTTTTCGCTTCAAAAAATCGTATTTAAACTGAAATACTATTGTTTGTGTGTGCCACTCCCCTCTAGTGAATAGAAGTGGAATTGCTCCATCTCATGCCATGACCTTGATCCCTAACTGCAACCAAATTATGGAATTTTTCTTCAGTTTTCAGTGACAGAGAGTTATCTTTTTGTCAGTGGAACAATGTGAACTTTTTTCTGCGTTTTTTATTAAGGAAGAACTAGGCTTTCATTGCACAGCATGCAAGATTTGCTAATTCTGTCCTTTGCACACACATAATGCCCAAGTAAATATAATATTAACTTGAACAACAGCAAAACTGTATTAGTTTCTTCTCCTGTGTCTGTATATACCTCGGTTTGAGTAATAGTTTTATGCTCCTTGCCCCTGTTTGCATACATGAAGCATTTATTTTAACAATGTTTACATTTTACTTGATAGTTTAATACATTTTTGTGTAGTAATCTTAACTCCTCCATGACGGGTTGATGTTTGCTTTATTAAAGCTTTAAGTAACTGATAGCAAAGCTCAAGTTGTTTGGTCACAGATAGGTATGCAATTCTAGATAAAAATATCTATCCACATATTTTCACTTGGATGGTTTTGTTGCAGAGGTAACAGAAGAAAAGAGGGTTACAAAAATGTTGTGTATGTGATAAATATTCTGTCAAATGTCAGCTAACAAGGCATCAAGTGTGAGATTTCTCTGGCTAGAGGCCAGTCAAATAGCTCCGCAGTCACCCTAGACTGTGCTCTGTACTTATCAGCCACGGAGAGAAATACATGCATTTAGCTTTCTGTTTATCATCTAAAGTACACAGCTAAAATATGCTCATAGTCAGAAGCTGATTGTTTCTATTTACTGCATATGACAGACATATCAAGCTAGCGTGAGATGAATCCTGTACAGGGTGGTCTTTAAAAAAACAGGACTATTTGTGTCTACTTCTTTGCTCATTAATTGTGCCATTAATTCATATAATAAATGTGCCATTAATCAGTGGTGCTGGTGAAAACAGCTTTTTCTTTTACACTAACAGCCAAATTCAGTCCATTAGACTTGCACAGGCTGTGAAGGTCACAAGCCTAACAAAGTAAACAGCCTGAAGAAGTTGCATGACATGTAGAAGTAGTGAACCCTAAATCAACATAAAATCTGATGTGAGGAAAATGTATGCAGAAAAAATAGAAAAAAAGAGCATAGTTCCAAGATATTTTTAGTTATGCCTAAGAGATGCAGAGGTATGCTGAGACTAGAATTTGCTCTATAGAGCTCCATATGTTTATCATACTCACACATTAAAACTGACACTAGACATCCACCTACCTGAAGCTTAAAGAGCAGAATGTGTGAATGTAGGTGAAAGGCCAAGTGTAACACATTCCCTTGTTTTCCTTCCTTTAGGGATGGTTTACATTTCACATCCTTGCTCTTTTCTGCTGTCCAAAGATGCAGTTCACCCTTGTTCCTAAAGGATGGCGGATGTTTTTTGTAAAGGCTAAAAGTACATTTTATTTTTTTTACCCAAAAGAAGTATTAAAAATATGGGGCCAAATCCCATGGCATCTAGTTAGGCAAAATTCACACTCAGATTTGAGAATTACAGCTTTTTTTTTTTTTAATACACTGTGCTGTACCTCACCTGTGCTGTATCTCTATATTTTCTTCCTTTGTAACAAAAGGATAAACTCCTGCTTGTTATTGCACAGCAGTTTCAAAGCTCTGGTTGAGAAATACTATTACAGAATTGTTATTAAAAATTATCTCTTCTCTTTTTCAGAGAAATCAGTGCTTGCCCAGCCGACATTTGTTTTTGAAAAGAAGGACTGCTCTTTGAAGGTAAAAAGCTTCTGTTTCCTTTTTCATTATTGATAAAAATTGCTGAGAAATAGAGATTCTATACACAGTTATCCTAGCAGTAATATAAGATTTCAGCCCTGGTTAAGACTTGTAATAAGTGTTCTCAAAATAGAACAAGGAAGAAAAGAAAACAGAAACAAGATTTAATGCTTACATGCTGGACTGTTATACTTTATGTCTCTGTCTAGAAAATGACTATTCTATTTTCCTTGACCTTTCCATGCTTGTTTTTTTTCCAGCGGCCTGCAGAAGACCCAGCTTGCAAAGCTGAAAATGGTAATGACCACCTAACTGAAACAGCATAATATAACTGGGTTATTCATAGGTCTGCCTGTTGCCTGTGGAAACAGTGTTTGGACTCTTTCTATGAGGGTCATCAGACAAAGATTTTGTGGGTTGTAGAACCACCCACTCTATCCTAATATACATATCCCTGTCTTACATCAAGAGTTCTTCCATCTTACCTCTCGTATTTACCAGAAAGACAAACTCCAGAAGCCCTGAAAATTTACCAGGCATATTCATCAGCTGCATGAACTCCTAACTGCCTTTTTCTATTTGCTTAGGCAATGTTATAATGTAGCTCCTCATTCTTAATGTTTTCTGAACCCATGGGCTGTGAACTGATTCTAAGTGCTTGCTTTAGGTTCCCTGAACTTAGTAGAAAAAAAGACTTCCCAGGGCTTTGTGACAGGTATTGACTGAGATTCCAAAGCTGTCTTGCCCTTAGGTACTGCCTTAAAGCTGTCCTATAAGTCACTCCTAGAATTTATTGTGTTCAGGTTTTAATTCTGTATCACAACATTGTGCTGATGCCTCCTGCCAACCTGTCCCTGCATAACATTATCTTTTCTCTAGATTTCATTAGTTGCTCCAGAAAGCGTGCAAGATCATCATCTTTGACTTTCCAGAAGTCTGACTCTCAGTCTAACACTGGTATGACTTTTAGCTCCAGTCATGTTTTAATTGTTATAGTTCTGTATTCTCATCTGGTAAAGAAAAGAATGAATTCTCCTGTCCAAGAAATGTTTCTGCATTGTAGGCATGCTGCAAGTCATGAAGACTTCTTAAACATTGATTCTTGCTGGTAATTTCCAATAAATACCTTTATAATTAAAAATGTATTATTTTTTCCATACTTACATAATATTAAAGTAGTGAAAAATCTATAAATTTCCTATCATTTTCTTGAATTGCTCACACAGTCAAGGGAGGACAAGGGCTGGAAAAGAATTATATCCCTGGCTTCTGGAAGAGATCAGTGTTCCCTGGGCAATCCTTTAAAATGTAAAGCAGTTTCCAGAAGGGCCCCTCCTTCTGTCCAGCCAAGAGCTGACTGGGAATGCCCATTAAGGACTGTGTATTGCTTCCATGGGAAATGAACACAAATCACTGAGGTTACTGTGCAGAAGGACTGATCTGTTTTTTACAATGTTTATTTAACATATGGGTGGTACCAGAAAGGTACTTCTGAATTTAGGCATTCATGTATACATTGCATTTTTTTAATGTAGTCCTGTGACACATCTGAAAAGGACTTAAGATAAGCTAAGTTTGGTTTACTCTGAAAGTTATACTGGGATAGATATGCCAGAAATTTTAGGGTATGCCTATACCAAAACGTAAAGCAGAGTGCAGGAGGAAGCTGGAGTGTTGGCCCTCTTGACTGCCCATACTGTTTAAGTGTGGGCAGTCTGGTTCTTTTTTGAACCTCTCCACCTGGCAGTCTCCAGGACAGAGCTGTTACAGAGGGGATTAGCTGTGTGCGTACGCCAGGCTGTGCTGCTTAGCCTCAGAGACCTCTTGGGTTCAGCAGCATAGACGTAACTAACAGTCTCCTTCAGAAAGATGGTAGGTAGCAGACAATAATTTATTCTACTGTCAATGAAAGCATGACATCAGCCTGGCTAACTCTAAAACTGGTCTTTTTTATTCTCCAAACAAATGATAATTTCAGTCTCTTATTCTTTTAGATACAGCTCTCACACTGAAAAGAGAGAGATCATCTTCATTTAATATCCTTCCTACTTTCCCTCCCTCCCAGACAGGTAATTAAATATAAATATTTATGTGGAAAAGCAAGTATTAGCTAAAATAAAGATGTGTGCAGAAATGCTTTTTCTGCAAGACAGAGCTGAAGTGTGTTGGACTAGATGGGAGAAAGGAATGTTTTATAAGGAGGACTGGCAGTTCAATAAAAGAAATGTGTTTTGCATTTGTAAGTTGGTTCCAGCATCAGCATGGGTCAGGCTGAAGGCATGTCCAGGATCCTGGGGCATGCACCCAGGCTTCATGGGGTTACCTTTACATAGAAAAGTTCCCTGCCCTGGAGATACGTTTCTTTTTTTCTATGCAAATCAGTTCTCATGTGCAGTTCCTTCTTTTTGGAAATAGGTCAGAGGCTTTGGGGGTCTTGGTAATCTTGATCCCCTACAGCCCATGCCCACATCTTGGCCTCGTTCCTGCTGTGCTGAGCCGTGTTGTGCTTGTGGTTGTCGTGGAAAAGTGCTGCCCTACCTTTGTATGCCCCCTTCTCCAGCCACATCCTGCACTTCCTCACAGTGAGTTACTACCAGCAGGCCTTGGTTGGCCCCACAGCTGTCCAGATATCACTGACATACACGTTACTCCCTATTATCTTCCAGGCTTCTACAACATGGTTGCCATCACCTTCTCACTGGTGTTTGACATCTTTGTTAAAACAGTAAAAGCATCAATAGTGCACTGCCATCATTCTATTAAGTTATGAAGGTCTTTTCATCAGAACATGTCAGGGTACATTTATTTATTTATTCCTATATACTTGGGCCTCATTTAGTCACCTTAAAAATGCCTGAAACTCAACCAGATAGCATTACCATTTCAATGACTTCTACTAAACAGGAACACCTAGTTTTCAAAGCTGAAGAAAGATTTTGCATTTAAAACACTCATCAATATCCAAAAGACTGTGACATATCCAGAAAACCTCTTGTGCTTCCTGTGCCAAAGTCTGCCCACCTTCAAAAACTGAGACAGTAACAGTTTTCTTGGAGATCTTTTTCAGATGGATATGTTGGAATATTGCTCAGGTACTATCAAAACAGGGAAGGGGGTGTTTACAGAAACATCAATTAATGGCTAAAATTTGGGTTTACTCATCACTCAATTTTAAATTCCTTTTCTGTAGTAAAGAAGAATAACATATTCATGACCTCAGCTCTTCTTCAAAGAAATCCTGACTTCATCAAAAGTACAAGACAAGGTAACTGTCATTGTAATATTTATTCACTGTAGTTCCACAAAGATGTCCTTTAGAGATATGGAAGATATAAAAATAACAGCTCTTTTCCATACTGAATTAAAAGCTAGGTATTTTTATGCAGTTCAGAATTTATTCATTTGACAGTGTAAATGTCCTATGAACTCTGGTCTGGGCATCTGCTCTAACTACTTATTTCCTGAGTGGACTGAATATAACCTTGCGTAGTGAAATTTCACATTTCTGAGTACTTCTGCTCCTGGAGAAGGCAGTGAAGAATTCTTGGCATCTGCAGATGCAGAATTAAATTTGAAATTTCAGTAGACAGATACAAAATAAACCAATAAATATATACTTAAATATATAAATACAAACATATTTTATAAGTACAAATAAGAATGTTTATGTATATAACATTACCTTTTTATTCTGATAGGATAACACATTAGTTTCACTTCAGAGTTGTGTATTTTAGAAATCATTACCATTTTTCAGAATATGAACCAAGTAAACAACAGCAAATGTTACTTTAAAATGTTTTGAAACTTCCAGTTAAAAAGGCAGGACATATAGGTATGAATTAGATGTGAAGAAAAAGTATATGTTTAAATATTTTGTCTTTGTATTTTGCAAGGATCCTTGTCACCAAGTCAATTGTGGAATGTCATTAGACCTGCCACGTTACAGCCCCCACAAGCCCTGACCTGCCCTGAAATTCCTGTAGTATCTCTAGTGACTAAGAGAGAAGCATGTGTTCAGGTAAAAAGAAAAATAATTTTACTGGAGCTCAAATTAAGAAAAAAAATCCAACCAAACAAAAGCACCCAAAACAATCAAAACCAAACACCAAACAAACCAGTACTGTCTTAAAACAATTAATTATTCCACTGCATGATTTTCAAGAAAGTTCCCATATGAGTTTCAGTGGAATTGATGTATCACTGACGTGATGTGAAATGTTAAACTCATGCTGACTGTGTTTGAAAAATCACCTGTTTTCTGAAGGCTGTCTTACCTTTCTGATATCAGGGTTCTGTGGGCAAATCAGCTTTGGGTGTTTTGGATTTTGTTTATTTAGAAAGTGAGATTTAAGTATTTTAATTGAGGGCACTGGCTTAGTACACACCTGGAGGAAGCTCTGCCAACTACCACATGTATACCTATAACTGTCTGTGTCTGTCTGTCTATCTGTACCTCAGTGGGTCTGGATTCTAGCAGATCTCTTAATAGCAGAAAATGTACTAGCTCTATTTAATCCATTTGATTTTATTATTCCTAGCTATCTGAAGACAGCTCTTATTCAGCAGCTGAGAATTCAGTAAAGTCTGAAACAGCAGTGGGATCATGTACTACCACGAGTCTTTCCAGCTCTCAAACAACACAGTGAGATTTTATTTATTATTTTTCTACACCATTTTGTCACTTGGCTGATGGCATGCCCTCTTGTCTTGCATATCTAACCTGGTACTAAGCCCATGCTACCTGCACCCACACAGAGCTCAGTGGTGTTTGTGTGTGGTGCCAAGATTTGTGTGTGCTGACCTGAGTTTCATATGCCATAAAAAATGGCAATTAATAACTGCAATTAATCTCTGAGGGACTGGTGGTTTGTCACTAGCAACAACCAGAAACTATTTTGGTTTACCATCTCTCTTCTGACTGCATATCTGCTGCATCTCACAAAAAAGATGCAGAGTAACTCACAAAATTTCACTTTTTTTAGGAATTACCAATACATGTCAGCATATTGGACACAAGAGGCATAAAGAAAAAAATACAAGATTGATTTGAAGGCGTCGTGAATGCTGCAATTGATGCTCTACTTTCATTCACAAAGCAGAATTTCTGGCATGAAAAGCTGTTTGTGGTGACTGTGATAGGCTGGCATTTTTGTGCAGCACAGACTTCAGCATTTCTGTGTAAGGAAGCTGACTTCCTTGGACTAGGATGTTTCCCCATCCTCTTGACACTGTACGTGACGGAAAGAGACCCATTCTTGGAGATTAATCAGATTCTGACTAAAAGCTTGGAAAGCTTATGTCATAAGTGACAGAAATACAATGATGGGAAAACACATGCTTGCAGTCACGTATTCAACTTTGCACAACGATTTGCTTGGAAAACTGAAAGGTTTCAAGGCCAGCACTGGAACTGGCGGCTACTCAGACCTTTCTGTACACTCTGAGAAGGGCAGTACCTGAATCTATTCCCCTTCCATAATCCTATACCAGTACCATATCCACACTTCTCCCCCCATTTTTCCTTGTTAGTGATCATTTCCTGATATCAGTGACTGTGTTTTGTATCTCCATGACAATGCCATCCCTGGTACACTTTGTTCTTGCCATGCAGCAACATAAGGCTATTGAGGTTTTAGTTACATTTTAAGGCTGGCACTTCCAGTTGACTTTCTCTTAAAAGAAAGATCCTGCACTGATTAGTTTTTCTTACATTTCTGAATATAATCAGAATACTTTCCACTTTTTTTTTTCATGGAAATAAGCCTCTAGTTCCTGTTTTTTAGTTTTTTTCATGTGCTATCCTTAAGAATTTGCCATTGGAGCAGCCTAGAAGTAGCAGATAAAACGTCAGTATGGAAATTGATCACAATTCAGTGAATTTTAGTGAGGTGTGTGTTTAAGGATAAAAAACTCATTAACACACTTCAGATTCCCTCTTCATGGTGCAAAACACACATAGAAGCTTTCAAGACTGAAAACACAAGTATTTTCTGGTTTCGCTTTTTTGCTCTTAGTCTTAGCAACACATCAAACATGAGGGTGTTAAGGAATATTTTTCTCATTAAGTGTAAAATTGAGATAGGTAGTACTTGGTAAGCCCTTCATCCATGAAGAGATTTCAAGCGCACTGGAGTTGTGAACAGAGAAACTGTATTTTAGAGGCAAATATCAAAGTTCTTGCCAACAAACCCAGATAATTAACAGGAATGTCTTCTACATGACATACATTATGTTTAGCCCTCCCAAGGGTGATAAATACTGTGAAAGAGAAGTAAGCTGTGCTGAAGCATGCAGTTTGTGACACAGTATCAGTTTGCCTTCCTGCCAAATAATCCTTCTGGAACAGAAAGTGAAAAGAACTTGGATGGTTTTGCCTATGCCAGCAAGACATTCAGGATTAAGCTCTACAGAAAGCATAAACAACCTATAACCCTTTTGTAAAAAAAAACCCAAACAAACCAAAATCAAACCAACAGCAGGAACAATTTCCACATAAAGGAGTGTACAAGGACTTTTCTAGTGGCTTTTACAAAAAATGGACCCTATTAATTTAAAGTGGCTATGTAATTACCAGGTCAAGTCACAATTCTACTTATATTAGAATATTCTTGAATGTAATTTTCAAAATACAGTTGGCCAGTACCAAAAGATTGCAAGTATTTAGTTTTCTTCTCTTCTCATTTTAAGTATGTCTGTGGAACAGGTTATTGAAAAATGGAAACACTTTTCTCTCCTGTTTTACTTATACCTCATCTTAAGCAACCTACTATCATACTTTCACATTTTTTCAGTATTTGTGTGTGTATGTGAATACACTGCCTTCCTGCTCTTCCAAGATATAAGGAGGATGACCAAGGAGTGCCTGTCAGGCACCGGAGTGTACATTATGGTACCGGAGCTGCACCAACATGGAAGGATAACTGTTAATTGTTTTTGGAGGAGCAAAGGGAAACAGGGAAACAAAAGTAACTCATTAAAGTTTCTGGAGTAAGACACTTTCATGAGGAGGAAGGGGCATGATGTTTTGCTGCTTATTCTTTGGTCTTAAGGAACATCCTCAATAATCTTAATGAAATACAGTGTGATACTCTCTGTTCCTTTAGTGAAATGTTGCATAGAGAATATTCTCAGATTCTCTTAAAGAATTTATCTGTTTGCTTATGTGACTATTATTTTGTTTTTATTTAATGTAAGGTGTGGTGCATCTTTAAAATGCTTTAAATAATTCTAAATCACATTCTTATGTTATTTTGTTCCCACAGAAGTCGGTTGCTCATAGAAAGTGTACAAAACAGCAGCAATTCTGATTTTGTGTTTGGGGAAAACATGGTTGAAAGAGTTTTGGTCAGAGCTGCACATGCTGGCAGACTTTTTAGCAAGGTTAGTGTACTTAAGAGTGTAATTATTTTTTCAGATATTGATACATTTTAGGTCCTCCTTCTTTTAAAGATGGGAGTAAATATGGTTCAAATTACTCTTGAGGAGAAGATATCTAAGAATGTGCTGCTGGAGGGGCAGGCATTCTTATCTTTATCACCCTAGATAGGATCTTTAATTACTAACACATACCAGTATGCACTTCTGTTTTGTACATTTTTTGAGTTGAAAAAGAGTTTTTTATCTATTCCATGTAAAGTGGAACAGCCACAACATAAGATAAAAGAATGTGGTCTCTACTGCTCTAATAACTTCCATTGTAACTGTGAAGGGATCGGATACCTGAAGGGAGCCTACAAGAAAGCTGGAGAGAGACTATTTACAGGAGCATGGAGTGACAGGACAAGGGGAAATGGCTTCAAACGGAAGGACAGTAGGTTTAGATTCAATATTAGGAAGAAATTGTTTCTCTTTGAGGGTAGTGAGACCACTGGAACACATTGTCCAGAGATGGTGTGGATGCCCCATCCCTGGAGGTCATCCAGGGTGACCATCCAAGGCCAGGCTGTATGGGTCTGTGAGCAACCTGGTCTAATGAAAGGTGTCTCTGCCTATGGCAGAGGGATTGGAACCAGATGATGTTTAAGGTCCCTTTCAACCCAAACCATTCTGTGATAAACAAGTATGAGAGAAAAATTGGGCACCCACCCTAGTGAGTGTTCATGTTACAGCATATTGCGTATGCTTGTGAGGCAGCTTAATGGACTAAGTCCCAAAGAACACTAGGACAAAGAGGTTGTTCCCAAGCTGAGGACTGCACCATTGAAAATGGAATTGAAATTCAGTTTTCAATAGAAGTAACATGAAAACTGTATGCTTATCTGCCAGGTAAAAAGCTTGGCAACCATAGGTTTGGGCTATGACTTCTGGCCAGGATTTGTTTACAAGGTATGAGTTGTACCACTTAACATTGTCAGGAGCCACAAGCATTTATTTAGACATGCCCAAGAAAATTTATCTTCAAAACTGAAACTGATAGAAATGTTTAAGTCCTCTGAGGATAAGTTTGTGGTGTCTGAGAGTTTTAAACTACTCTTCTGGGCATTATGGGCTTGAATTGGAAATAAACTGGTACCTTAACATCTAAGTTCTTCAATGGATTTAAATATTAGGCCAGGATCCAAAAGAGGCCATTCTTCTTGGAGGAAGAATGATGTACTGCTTCTATGATAATAATATTACTTCCTCTAGAGACTGAAATTGGATCATCTGGGCCAGTTTTTACTCTGAAGCTATTAAAATTTCTAATCTTCAGCCTAGAATGCAATAAATGATTCAATGTTCTGTTTGATATAAAGTAACATAGCCACTTTATTTAAATAGGAATTCTTATTTCTCCCGTATTTTTCTTAGAGTCCTGAGAAGCATCTCAAGCTGTGTAATGAAGCTGATTTACACAAAGGAGAAATAACATCCATAGGACCTTCTCATGTCGGGCCACAAACAAGTAAGCATACTCAGCAAACAAGCGCAGTTATCTTTATTATTATGTTTCACTGTATTTTAGAGGATGTCAAATGAGTAGTGGTCAACAATTTTCATCTATTCTCAGGCTATCCAGTCACGAGTACACTTAGAGTATGTGCCAAAGTGTATATTCAGAAAGCAGCTACAGTTTGGTTTATGACACGTGAACTGGACTAACAACAGAAAGCATGATCTAAATTACTCAGGAAAGGATAGACTTTTACAGATTATTATTATTATTTAGTACAGATTATTATTTATTGTTTGAGAAAAAAATGCAGCAACCTTATGAATGCCTTTTGGACCACATTTTTGAACTACATTTTTCAGCTGTTTGCTGCTTGCATTTTGCAGCTGCTCATGTAAATTACTTTGTTATTTTGGATCCTAATTGTGGGACTGAAAGTTCTATACAGACAGATTTAAGGGCTTGTTTGTGACTCTGGTGTGAGATTTTCTACTAAGCAAGCCATATAAACTTAGGCTGTGAGGGAATCCCCAATAAGCCCCTATCATGAACTTTCTTGACCAATTTTGCACTCCTCTTTACCAACAGATGTATTAGATCCTTTGATTTGTTTCAGCATTCTTACAAGTAAACATCATAAAAATAAAGCCATTGGAACATGTGTATAGGTTATGCAAACATACAAAGCTTTGTAACAATGTTGGTCCTTTCAAATCTTGTCCTTCTGTGCTCCTGTTAAATATTCATTGTATATGTATTATTATTATGAATATTGGGATATGTATTACTCTGCATAACAATATAACAAATTAGTTTAATTTGGAAAATCAGCTTCTAAATATTTAGGCATTGTTTCTGTTTGTCCCTTGGGACAAGCATCTGCAGCTGTAGACAGTCCTGTTCAATTCTGCATGAGCCTTTTTAGTGAGGTACTTTGTATTCCTGCCTTTCCCTTTTCCTCTTCTGTTTATTGCTTTGGCCAAAAAATAGTGTTATTAATAACAGTAAACAATGTCAGACACCACAGGTATTACTGAGGTCACAGTCCATCCTGTGTGCTAGTTTTGTTACCCTAAAAATATTCCTTGTGCAGAAAGAATTTCTTTTTTTTTTGTTTCCTACAGAAAGACCTTTGTTGAGGAATGCAACACTAATTGATTCAGCAGCTGCTTGCATTTCCAAGCCAGTGGAGAAGATCCTGTTAGAAAAAGTTGAAGTTATAACTGGAGAAGAAGCAGAACACAATGTGTTGCAGGTGTGTATTTCATAAAACCTTGATGGTGAGCAATTTTATTGTTGAGTATAGTATCTAGATCTATTACAGATGCAATAATCTGAAAATAACTTCAGTCTAAATTTTACATTTTTAAGATTTTAAAAATTTAAATTTTTTTTTAAGCCTCAGCTAACCCATTTTTCTGTAGGTTGGTATTTTCTTTTTCATATTATATTTGTTCATTTTATAGTCCCTTTCAGTAAGTGACTATTTCAGAATGTCATTCTATAGTGGTATTTTATAAGCATCTCCACAGTGTACCAGATGTAACCAAAACCTTGGAATTGGAAGTGATTTTAGTAAAGATGGGGTTTATGAAAAAACTTCTTTGGGGAAAAAAAGCAATGTGTTGTTAAAGTAATTTGTTTTATAGTTCATCTAAAATAGCAATTATCTTTCCAAACTGGCAAGGCATATCTTGCTATTCTTCATCTTCAAAATGTTATTTTCTCAGAAAATAGCAATTATGATTTTAAAAGTCTTAACATTATTTTATCTTTGATTAATTCTTCTGCCTTGGCAGAACACAGAAGTTTTACTCTCTTTGAAGCAGTATTCACCTAGTAATGGTACTGGCATCCTGGGCTGCATAATGTTTGTAATGAGCAAGGAAATAAGGTTGTACAACTTTTGCAACAAATTCAGCTGTGCTGGTGGATATCATAGATGAAGAGCTAATGAAAATGAAATAATTGAAAAAGTAAACTGGGATTCATGCTGAATGCTTTCTGTGATGAGAAAAGGGTTTAGGACAGATCAAGGAGCCATTTCATTTTAAGTAATAATGGTGATATATCTATATATCTATCTTTGTACACACGCATATGGCTGTATTAAAAGCCATATCAAAAGGATAATAACCATAAAGTATTAGAGCAAATAAAACTAGCATTGGCTAGCAGTTTTCAGCATGTATTTCTCTTTCAGATTAACTGCAAGCTCTTCGTATTTAATAAGCTTTCTTTAACCTGGACTGAAAGAGGCAGAGGATCCCTGAGGCTTAATGACACTTCTAGCAATAAGCATGGAATGTTGCAGTCAAGGCTAAGTAAGAATTAAATAATGAAATACCCTATACAGAAAACACCAAATAATTTGTACTATTGTTGACCTGAGTAAGCTTATTTCAGATCATTTAAATCTGAGAAACTAGATTTATTTAAGTCAAGTTGCTGAGAATCTTTTTACCTGATAAAGTTCTCTGTCTTACAGACTGAGGAACTGAGCTCACACATGTTGTTAGGTTCCATGTACTTCTTTGCTGCACCGGGTCTTCAGCTTAGTCACCAGTCTGACAATTTGCTCTTTGTTGCTTCTGCTTTTCCAGCAGCACTGTTTCAAGACATTTTTAGGATGTTGTTTTTACTGTGTTGTCATTTTTTTGTACTGTATTGCACAGTTTCAGCAGATTATTTTGCTTTGTGTGCCAGACATATTGAAAGAAACTTATATATTTAGATATTTTAAAAAAACCCAAAACCTCACTATATCAGGGTTTAGACCAAATAAAAAAGAGTAATTGATGAAAATATTAGTTGTATACAAGTTCTGGAGAAAACTGCTGCAGTATATCTTACTATATTAACCTTCGTATTTTAGTTATGCGAAATCAAGGTAGCTTGAGACTGATTCTCAATACCCGACTCTGGGAACAAATGCTTGTAAAAAGAGCAAACAGAGAGAGCCTGTGCTTCACTGCAACAGATCAAGAGGACCATTCTGTTCAAGTATTTCTAACTCAGGTAAGCAGAAGATAAAAGTTCCACCCAAATCCCCACTTCATCTAGAATTCTGAAGAGTTGCTGAAGGTTAGTTTTAGTAAATGGCCTTCATGCTCTGTTGGATTATGCTCATCTTAGATGTTACATGTTTTTTGTTATGGAATGAGTTAGAATATTTAAAAAAAACAGGTGCGATCATATGATATGGCCTTAAGACAGACATTTCCAGACTCTGGTTCACATACCACCAATGGAATGGATATCATTCCAGTAATATGCAGAAATGGCTCTTTTCTTATGGAAGAAATACAGTGAGAATTTCTTTACAGGTAGTTACAATTTTGTAAGTTACTCTGGTAAAAGGTGGCAGCTTTCTGTCAGGGTTCTCAACACAGCACTGCAATAAATTCATCCACAGTAGGACCTCCATTTCTCAATTGAGGAAAATACAGAGTTTCAATATCATCTTAGGTAAGATTTGGGAACGCTGGTTTTCTCCATCAAGGGATAAATTGGAGATGGAAATGTGGTGGACCTATTTTCAAATACATAGCACATATGTCCCAGGTTTGAAAGTGAGAGCATCCACATGAGTTTAAGGATGTTTACAGTTTCCCCAGCAGATCTTTCTAGGAAGGATTCAGCTTGCTGGGAAAGAAAAATAAATCATCATTTCCGGGAAGTGTCACATATCATACAGAAGCAAAGCACCATGCACTGTATATGCAAGTATTGTTAGTCTGTCACTTCCTAACAGGGATTGATTTAACTATAGCTGTGCTTGACTGCTGGTCTGCATGAGAATTATAAATGTCCTGATTTCCAGGTGTGGTTGTTTTCTTAAAGTGTATAATTTACATTCTGTAGATTATGTTTTGATGCTATTGGGCAGTAAAAATAGACATGTATGAGGAATATGAGAGCTGTTTGGGTGTGGCAAGGATTGCAGGAAGCTGTTTCTACAGTTGCTGAAGAGGCTGGTATCCATCTCTGCAGTATCCACTTGGCGACTGTATACATTATCATCAGTGCTTTCTTACTTCTAGAATCATACTCAGGAATCATCCAGAATATCAAGTACTCCATACAAATTGAGCTATTCTTCAGGGAAAGTAATTTTTAAGCTTATGTTTCTTGTAACTGTAGAGAAAATAATCAACAGCTGCGTATCATAGAACTCAGACCACATAAAGAAACTTGACATTATTTGTATTTACATTAATATTTGGATGTCAACTATTAAGTGTGAACCTTAAATTGATTGTTTTGATCAGAAAGGACAAAATACAACTCCTTCATTTTTTTAAATTAAATTTTAAAAATAGATATTTTTCTCAGTTGATTTGGACTGTATGCATTTTATGTTCTGCAGGCAAGCTCAAAAGACATTGAACACCTGTATGCAGCAATACATCATCGCCTTGTGGCCTTGCGAAGCTTTGCTGAGCAAGAGCCAGATGCTCATCAAGTAGACACAGAGTCAGAAACAGCTTTTCAGCCATTAAACTGTGATAGTGATGATGAAGATGATGAAAAACTAACTAAAGTAAGCAGCACTGGATCTGGTAAGCACAAGTTTTGCTAGAAATGCTGTAATCCTTTCAGGGTGTTTGCTTAAAGTAATGAAAATGGGACTTTTTTTAAAAAATTTTTTTATTCTGACTATAACTTTTATCTGATACAGATACACCTTTTTCAGGTAGAATAGGGAAATTCTTTTTAGTGTTTTGACTTACTACTGTTAAAATGTAAGGTTTTGCCACTCAAGTATCTACATATATTTAAAGCCATGGAATACTCTTGACCAAAGCTTAAGGTTTAAGAAATTTTATATTATCAAGCATTACCTAAATGTTTTTTCAGTATATTTCAGTAGAAATGACTAGAGATGTTGCAATACTGATTTTACCTTGAGTAAGTGAAGAAAGAGTCCGTTCACATCAATGACTAGCTTACTACTAAAATCCTGGAGCATAATGTGTTTACTAAGATATTTTTTTATGTCATGGTTAACTTCATATAAAACACTGATTCTTGATCAGCTGTCATAACTACGACAACTAGAAAATCTGCATGACAACATTTATACACTAGTTTTGCCAGCTGTCTTCACCATAACAAAAATGTAGGTTCCTCAGAGAGAAATGCCACCGAAATAAGATATAAGGTATTAATGACTTAACACTTCTGTTAACGCAACTCACCACAGGGCTGCAGTCACATATCCCGAGTTGGAAGGGACCCTTAAGGATCATTGAATCCAACTTCTGGCCCTGCTCAACACACCCCAAGAGTCACACCATGGGCTGAGAGCATTGTCTAAATGCTTTTTGGCCTCAGACAGACTTGGTGCTGTGATCACTGCCCTGGGGAGCCTGTTCCAGTGCCCAACCACCCTCTAGGTGTAGAACTTTTTCCTGATATCCAACCTAAACCTCCCCTGAAACAACTTCAGATCATTCCCTTGGGTCCTGTCACTGGTCACTCCAGAGCAGGGATCAGTGTCTGCCCCTGCGCTTCCCCTTGTGAGGAAGTTGAAGACCCCAAGGAGGTCTCCCCCCAGTCTGCTCTTCTCCAGGGACAACAAGCCAAGTGACCTCAGCTGCTCCTCCTGCATCTTCCTCTCAAGGCCCTTCACCATCTTGGTTGTCCTCCTCCTGATAGACTCCAGTAGCTTTATATCCTTCTTATTTTGAGGTGACCCAAAACTGCACACAGTTTCTGTTAACTTGGAAATTTTAGATGGAGCTTGATTCCTTCCCAGAATTACTAAGGATAAGAATCATTCTTCTTTTAGGGGAAAAAAAAAAAAAAAAAAAGGGGGAAGGGAATGTCAAAGCAGTGTAGGAACACAGATATACAAGTTAAATATTTATTTTGATTTGCAGTGACTTCTGGTACAAATATTCAGATGGCAGCTAGCAAACAGATTCTGAAATGTATGAGGTGCTGTTTTTTCTTGTGCTTTCAGTTTAAGCATCTGTCTCTCATTTATGTACAGTTTGTAACAACAGTTTTAACAATCCCTTTCAAGTGCTTTTTTAATGCCTTCTAGCATTTCCTGCTTCTCTTACTCTCTTCTCAGAGCCACAAGGTTTTAATTTGCACACATTTCAGCTACTGGTATCCAAGTCACTCTTTACTTTCAGACATTCACTCGCACTCATGACTGTGCTTGGAACTCCCATTTACAATAATGGAAGGAAAATAGGTCTTATGGGTTTTGAACAGGAAGAGGTCTGTTTTAAATGTCAGCATAGAAATGTCCATTTAGATGCAAGAGAACAGATCCTGTTTTTTTAAGAGCACTTGTTTAAATCTTTTAACTTTCATTCTTTCATTTTCATTGAAGGGTGTATGTGAATAAATCATCTTTTTATTGATGTAACTCAGTTTTGGAGATTACCTCTCTTTAAGAGTATATCAACATTATGAAGCATAAGTCCTCAGGGACTGTTTCTTTACAAGAAATATAAAAATTTACAGAATATGCCTGCATTTTATTTCATTCCATTCTATTTGTTTTGTCTCAACCCTCGCCCCCCCCCCCCCCCAAGTAGTTTTCTTTTCTTAATATAGCAATTTCCTTCTTGTTAAACTGAACTCACAGAGTTGCCTAGATGATGCTATGTATTTCATGAGACAGTAAAAGACATGAAAAACTAGATAATTACTTTGTAGTGTCTTTATAATAATTGTCTTTAGTGCTTGAGACTGAAGAAAAAAGTGAAATTATATGCATAATAAATGAAGCATTATGTACATTGAAGTGATTCTGTATATTTGCAAGACTTTGTTGTAAGCATTTTTACAGAAAATTCTTAATCTACTGTATGTTAATGCTCTAGATGGACAATGTATAAGGTAGTAGAGATATTTCTAAGATTTTATGAGTTCATTATAGACATCAATTCCAGTATTTTTAAAATTCTTAGTTGAATTGCATTACTTTCAAGTAGAGATATTAATTTCATAAATTCCATACAGAAAAACTTTCTGTACCTGATCTTTTCATCAGATCATATTTCATCTGTTACAGCCTGAATATTTTTACCAACAAATTGCTCTGTAAATCTAAGTGGAGAAAAACAGCACAACTCATCTTTAAATAGATTTTGAGAGTGGATAGGATCAATAACTCTTTGGAAAGTATTTATCTTTTCCCTCTGACTATAAAGTGAGCTGAGGAAATGAATTTAGACTAAACAGTAAACTTTTAGGTTGACCAAAGTCAAACAAGTAAAGTACATGGGAAGTACAAAGATGATAGTGTCACTAGGCAAAGAACAGTTTTATGCATTACTCCTTATACTGAACCTCACCAATCTGAAACCTTCTCCTAACATTGTCCTGATTGAGGGATCCTCTCTTTTGATTGAGGTGTCCTCTCTGGAATTTTCTCTTAGAAGTTATTAGAATGAATTCAAAGATTCAGGAATCTAGGACTAGGTAAGTCCCAAGAAGTCTCTCCATACACAGCCATAGACCTTAACAGAAAAAGACAATGTGCAAAGACATGAGTGTATCCCATATAGGTCCACAAAGAATTGCATGGATTTTGGAGACTACTGGTATTGAGAGCCAATAGTCTTTAAACACCAGTATTGTGTTGGTCTGATAGCCAGATAGTATCATACCACAGAAAGGCAAATGCAAATGCATTTCCAAAAATGAAAAATACTTTATTTAGAGACATTTTCTGGTCCATTATATATGTACTTCCCATCTCAGCTTCATTAGGACTCTCTCATCTGCTGGAGTTTATCAAGGTTTAAAATGTTACAAGAGCTTTCTTTCTATTTTGAAGCAAAGTACTTTTAAAGTTCTTAAAGGAACTACCCTTTAGCAACATCACAGTAACTCCTGAAAAACTGCCATCTTTGGCATTTCTTGTCAATTTAATTTAAATTCTTCTCAGTAGTTAAATATTCCAAACCATAAAGCTAATACACACACACCCGTGATACTGATTAAAACTGAGGGAAAAGGAAAAGTTAAGAATTAACTTATTTGTTCAAGTTTCTGTATGCTTTTCAGCTGGCATCAGTAATATCTAAAGCAGAGAAAAAAGACACTCCATGATTGTATTTAAATGCTCCCATATCAGGAACGAGAAGGGGGAAAATCAGATTTAATATTTTGACAAATGCAGGCTTTCATTTCACCTGTAAGAGATTAAAACTCTTAGTAAGTATTTATGAGTGGCCAGATGGTAGCAGCAATTTTTAAGCAGATACTATGATAGTGATACTCTGTGTCTGATATTACTGGTCAGCTACTTTCTGCAGATGAGTCAAAGTCACAGAGTACCCACCAAAACCACTTTGTCATAACCAGTGAGTTGGTTGAAGGCCTGTTCTCAGAGTTTTCTGAGCAACTGTAATGAAGTCTTAAGACAGTGTACCCTCTACAGAGTGAGATAATTTGTGTCCCAGTTACATTGCCCTACCTAGACATCAAATTCCTTAGTGTTTATGTGCTTGTCTTTATTGACATGGAGGGTCACAGGCTTCATTCATGATTCACATGCTCAAATATTTGTGAATAATCCTGTGTTATCTAGTTAGCTGTTTACCTAAACCCAGAACTGATCATATCCAAACTTTAACCTACTGCTTTGGTATTATGAAATGCTGGATTGTTTCAAAACATGAATATGCTCAAATAAGCAAGATTTTTTAAAAAACTTTTTTTCAGATCATTCTAGATGGAACTGCAGGTGGTCTGTTGTCTGCTCATGACATCTGCCAGAGGTTACAACAGCTCATTTGGGAACTCATCTTCCCAAAATGTCTAAGTTGACTCATCAGCCCCTGGAGGGAGGAAATCAGATGCATATTACTTTATGACTTTTAAGCAGTGATTAATTTTAGAGACAGTTTAACACATTGAGAAAGAACTTCAGAAGCACTGTTGAGGATTCTAGGCAGCCTGCTTTGCACTGAGCTGTGAATAACACAGTTCCAATAGTCAAGAACTGTTACAAATACTTCCAATTTTAGAATTAGATATAGTTAGATACATGATTAGAGTAAGGAATTTTATAGGGAATAAGTACTTGTTCATCATATTGATGGATAATACCACATAAGCATGAACTATAATATAATAATATATGTGAACAGATATTTGTTACTTTTAATCTGTTATTTAAAAGATACATTTGGAGAGCTTTAAATTGGGCTTCACTGAAAACATTTATTTAAAATTGTGTGGTAACATTCAGCATCCTGTTTGTAAGTACATACAAACTTGTGGCAGTTTAACATGACCAAGACCTATAGAAACCAACCTTCATACAAGGGGTTTTAGTTAATGTTTGTTTTGAAAATATCTGGAGTTGTATATTGGCTGTAGAATTTTGTTTAAGGGAAAAGAACCATTATCTGCATTTTTCAGCTGTACACACCAAAAGAATTCACCATGAAGAAGTACAAGCCAGTTCTAAGGGGCATATGACCTTTAAAATTTAAAAGTGTATCTCCTTGCTCATGAACACCTTTCTAGCTGAACAAAGCAAGCACCCACACTTGTGTATATCAGTTGTCCATTTGATATACACAAATAAATGCATGTACAGTACAACGGAATATCTGCATAAAAAAATTCCCTTAAATGTGTGAGATTACCTGACACTATTTCTGCCTTAGCTGTACCTATTCCTAACAGCATCATTCATTTATATATATGAGTATGTTACATATTCTCATGTGCACAATAATCCCAACAGTGGCCAAGACACAGTTGCTCTGTAAAAGTAATTCCACAAACTACTGTCTTCTACCTGAACTTTTTGTGTGAAAAAACCCCAGTTCTCTCTAATTCTCTCTGTGAATCAAAACTTGCAGGGTCATTCATAAGCCCATGCACAGTAAGACACACCACTTATGTTCTGTGCTTTCATTTTGTCAAAGACAGAATATGTCTGCAATCTCTCCACTGCCACTTCCCTGCTGCCTTCTATATTGTTTGTCATCCTCAGAGCTGAAACAATGTTCTGAAATACTTCAAGTCCTTTTAATTAAGGTAATTGTAATGATTTCTCAATCTAAAAAGCTGCATCACACCTGAACAGCCAAGTTACAATTTAGTTTTCCTATCTGAACATGTGTATGAAGTTGGAACAATACTAGCTTCTTCCTGAATTCTCAGTGCACTGCCAAGACTAGCATCCAGATGAAGCTGAACTAGTTACCTGAGTTATGCTGAATCCTAAATGGCCTGCCAAAATTAGCACTTGTCTGATATTGATTTAGCATCTGGATGACAGTAAACTTAATTGGAACTTGATTTTTGCCTTCAGGTAAAAGCCTGTGCTTCCTAACAGAGCACGTGTGTCAAACAGTGAAGCACTGGGATTCTCTTTGACTCCAGTCTGCCAATAACAAAAATGTTCTTTCCATAACAAGCTGTACATTGTGTCCTTTGTTATCAGCCTCACTCCTGACCACAGCAATATTTACATCACTGACCTTCATATTTCATTGCTGCAACTCATCCTCAGGGACAAAGCTCCATGTTATAAAAACTCAGGCAGTTGTAAAACACAGCAGCCCTATGTATTTAGCAACAGGTCATGGTGATAAGTTTGCCCTGGAGTTCAGCTGGCTATGCGCTGAATGCAGAGTTTGATTTCAAAGTCTGTTCTGATAATCAAAGCTTTCTGTGAAACAGGATTTAAGCACCTGAGTGTCATGATACCCCTCTAAATTCTACTACAGCTGTAAAATCCTTGGCAAATGAGAGAGGGTTTCAGGACAGAGACAACAGAACTTTTTCAGGTACAGGAATTACACTTTGCAATTTGCTCCCACAGCACACAAAACAAGGTTTATAAATAAACACTCTTTTGATTTGCAAGATCATTACATATATACGCAAGTATACATATAAACACACACATTCATGTGCACACACATTCAAGCATGAAGCTTCATCTCCTAAAAGCTGAGGAGGAAAAGAGATGTTTATTTTAAAGAGACTGGATACTTTGGCAACAGACGACAAATGTTTGCTCTTAAGAAGCTAATTATGGGTTCTCTTTTGTCTCACTGCACTAAAATTCACTGTTCTCAAAGACTGAAGGTAGACCATTATGTAATATATTAACTTGGTTTTGAAAATGTAAAGTTTGTCATTTTATGACACCTGAAGAGCAATTTCTATGCCTCAACAATAAACAATTTTCTTACCACTTAAATTTTTGCCTAAGTAGTAGTCTTATTTTATGTCCCAGTTAGAACTTCTACAGTTCCGTGCTGCAAAATCTCAAGCCTTCTTTCCTGAGGAAACAAGATGTAAGCAGTTGTGTACTCCTTCCACCCATCTGTCAGATCCACATTGAGTCCACTGTTCAGTTTAAAAAAATTGGACAGGAGCTAGAATGCTCTAAGGCAATTTAAATTCTTCATGAAAATTGGCAGTTGCCGAGTGACAGAAATCAGAGAAAGGCATCTTTGAGGAAAAAGTTTCAGGTAAGCTTGTTATTTTCTGTGATGCTGGTGGGGCTGAGTGGTGCATTTCTGCTTCTGTACAAGCTGCAGTGTTTTCTGGGAGAGAGGAGAAATAGACCATGGAAGGATGGGTCCCTGTGGCCTGAAGAGAGATGTAGAGACATGACCCAAACTCATGTGAAACTAGACATAATTAATTTTTTTTCCAGATGAATGTTTATTTATTTATAACAAACCCCACTGATGAATTTATATACGTAAGGGATGTAGAGCCGGAAGATCTTATGTATTCATGCAGTAGTAATTTTCCCAAGGATGAAAAACTAACAGTTGCTAATAATAATGAGATATCTCCAGATATTTTCTACTAAGTATATTAATTTCTAGCAAAATCTACTTGGATGAGATAGACTGAATGCCCTAGTTTACATTCTGGAGGTGTTTGTATCTCTTCATAAATCTTGTCCCTCAGGTTTTTATGTCATGCTCTTTAGTGACCTCTGAAATAGTTTTGGCAGACCGTATGAAGTTAAGAGTTAGGTAATGTCTCTATTGAATGAATGAGTACAGGAAAAACTTTTAGCACAGTTGCTTTCACTGCCAGTGACAGCCAGTACAACAAGGACAGGGAGAGAAAAAGTATCATTTTCCTTAGCTGGATTTTAGAGGCCTTACCATGGGGGCATTCTAGCAGGAAAATCTAGAAAAAGCATGCATGGCCCATTCTACAGCAGTTGTCTCCATAAAACATGAAGTTCAAATCAAAACAGTTTGTGTTTCACAGACACTAAAGTGATTCATACAAAATAACATGCTGTTTGAGCATATTCAAATTGCTTTTGAAATGTTATAAAGTCAATCCTATTAGAGCACTTAAGGGATGGTGTAGTTTGCTTTACATAAGCAATGAGTGGGAAGAAAAGTAGAAAAGTAAATCTCTGATAATTAAAATAAGTTGTAATGCAAGTGTGGACAAGTAAGCTTGCTCCTTTCATTGGTTTTGTGTAAAAAAAAAATCTGTATTTGGATTGATAAGAATAGCTACACTTACTACGCTTTTTCTTAAATTTCTTTCTTGATTTTGTAATTTGGAATTTATGAAACATAGTATATGACTCAACTATGTAATCAGTGATGAGGGTACGTATGTTGCAAGTAAAGTGCAAGCACACAGATAGGATCTGGGATCAGAAATTCAATCAGACTACACCTGCTAATGCGTTCATCTACGTGCCTTGCCTCTGACGTGTCGTATGAGTGACATGTTCTCTAAGCATTAGGCTCGAGTTTTCCTCTGGATTATCAGACTTAACAGCTGTGGTCAGCTGGTCTCAAAATCCGAGGACTTGATTTTATGAAATGTTACAGTGATAGTGTATTTACCTCCTCCCCTGTGGATGCATCCAACACTGATAGCATCACTATTTTAAACAAAAATGAACCACGATCATTTTCAGTTACCAGTAGCACTGAAGGTCACATAGAGTCTAGACAATGCAAATAATTGGATAAGTAAATGATATACTGGTTATTAATGAAACTATCACAGGAAGGCATTACTCACAGACTTCAAGAAGGAGTAGAAATGAATAGTTGTCCTAGATTGTAACTGCACTACAAGCAATATATGCATTCTTTTGGGTGGAAATAGGCTACATATGGAGATCATCTTATATAAAACAGCTGGTATAGTCATGTATTGCCAGTTTTGCAGCTAGTGAAATAATTTAGGGAAGCATTTATTGTTTATGTAGAAATTTTTCCAGTTACTTTGTTACACAGAATAGATTATTTCATGTATTACATAGAGCTTTTTTAAAGTTCACTATATAACTTGAAGCATAAAGAGCTAAGGATGCCTCATTTTCTATGGATTTGTGTCTTGAAATTTACATCACGTATTATAACTCCTTGGTGTCTAAAATGGGCATTTCTTGGAAGCATTTTTCTGACTGCAGGCAGTATTGAGGCATCTGTTTCCATGAAGAACTTTTAAGTACTCTGTGCCCAAACCAAAGTTAGTTGTGGTCAGCCAGAGGTTCAGAAAGTTATTACAGTGGGAGTTCACTCCTAGTCCATATTTGTGTCCTATAAGGATATCAAGCTTAAATGCCTGTATTTATTAATTTTGTATGAACAAATCTGTCCCTTAGTCCACTGTGCATATTGTTTTAAAAGTCATTGAAAATGGAACATTAAGACATGTCATATGTCACAAACTGACTATATCTCAAAATAAGTATTAAGTGTCATTTGACAGATACATATGTCTTCTTGCTGCGTATCAGGTGCATGTTCAAATGAAAAAATCAAAAATAGTAGTAAGGGAGGGCTTAGTGTCTAAATGAGCATTTTGTAAGTGGGTCCACTTCCAAAGTAAGATGCAAACTGTTAAGTATCATTCCATAAACTTTATTGTATATGTTATAGAAAGTTTAAATCCTTTTCCACAAAGACAATGGTATATCAATCTGTGTACGCTGACAAAGAGTTAGTCTGTCAGAGACTTCCTTCTGGGAACTATTGATTAATCACTTCATACCCCATGCTTCAGCATTGTTTCCAGAACTTTAAGGTATCACCTACTGATTTGAATTTACATTTTAAAATAAATATTTCATATTTTATGCTTATAAGCTTGCTGTAGGAATTAATTCAAAAGACCATAACATGAAAATTGCATGACTTCAGAATAAAATCCTGTTCTGTATTCAAACTCAGTGATTGAAGATTTTTTTTTTTTCAAAGATCAAAACAATTCAATATAAATAGACAATACACAAAGCAGAGAATCTTAGAGGAGCAGCTAAGTGGTCAAATAAGTTATGAAATAGATACCATTCAGAACAGAGTCATAAATTTTCAAAATCTTGTATTGTTTTAGTCTCCAGGATCTTGTATTATCTACTGCTTTGTACAACCTAAAAGTTAATGATTATCTAGAATGAGGCATTTTCTGGTTAGCAAAGGAATTAGTTATGTTTAATTGGTCTCCTGGTAATCTGTTTTGTGATAGTTTCCTTCAAGGCTAAGCTAATCAGTAGGTAGAAAATCCTCCTGCCCACCAGCAAAGACTGGAGAGCCTTTATCTTGTTGGAAGGGCTGAATGGCTGCAGCTATGCTCATTTCCTAAGACTCTTGGCAAAGCACTGTAGAGGAGTGCTGCATTGACAGGCAAGAGCTGCTGCTTCAATCCCTTCCCCCAGGGAAGATCAGGAACAAGGTGAGTAATGAGAAATGCGTGTCTAAGTGAAGCCAGTGCAGAAGGATCGTCTGTGGCAGTCGATGCCTGCGCAGGCAGTTGTTAATAATGATGCAAACCCCCACAGAATTTCTGGACAACTTACTTATAACATTAAAAAGTAACTCAGGACCGGTTTGTGGGGTTTTTTTTGTTTGGTTTTTTTTTTTTTTTTTTAACCTCGGCTCGCCAGACGCTGTCTCGCAGCGCTGCGACCAGGTCCTTTCTGCCCTTCCTGACACTGGCAAATATCACAAAGACCAGAACCCGCAGGGATAACAGAAAGACTACATGTTTCTTCCCAGCTCTCCGCACCAGATGCAGTATTTAGTCCATCTAAAACACAGCACGTGCTGTGTTTTCCCACATTTCAGAGTTCTTTTCCGAAAGGTTTTTTCCCTCCCCCACAGTTTCCAGGGAAGCACGCCAGCCCCCCAGCGAAGCAATCCCACCTGATTTCCACAGCCTGCGTGGTGCCGACCCCACAATCCCCCTGCTCAAACAAGGCGCTATTTCACAAATAGTGGGGGCACTCTCGCTGTCCCGCGGGGTGAGGGGACACCGTCTAGGAACACTGTTTAGTTTCAGAACACTGTTTAGTTTCAGAATGCTTGTATATTCCCCAAAGCTATCTTAAATGTTGCTAACATACTATAATCAGGTTGTATTTGCCTTTCTGCCGTGCTGTAAACCTACCACAAAGACCGAGAACAGGAGCAGCCAACACGGTTACGTGAGATTTCCCTACACACCGTCTAGGAACAAGTAATTTATTCCTCTTTAACCCTTTAACACCGTCGCTACCGCCCAGGACACTGGAAGTACTGAGGGTACTGGTGGGACACTGGGGGCACTGTCGCTGTCCTCTGGACACAGGGGAACACTGAGGGGTACTGCGAACACCGTGGGGCACTGTCGCTGTCCTCTGGGACACAGGGGATCATATGAGGGGTACTGTGAACACTGTGGGGCGCTGGAAGCGCTAAGGGCACTGTCGCTATGCCCCAGGACACTGGGGAGCAGCAGGCACCACTGGGGACACCGTCACTGTCGCCTCACGGCGGGGGTCGGCCCCTCAGCCCCTCACGGGGCATTGGAAGCACTGGGGGCACTGCGGCTATGCCCCGGGAGACGAGGGAGCAGCGGGCACCACTGGGGACAGCGTCACCGTCCCCTCAGGGCGGGGGTCGGTCCCGCAGCCCCTCACAGCGCCGCAGGCGCGAACGCATCCGCCGCGCGACGCCTACGTGCCTCGCGCCCCGTCCCGCGAGCCAGGCCCCGCCGGCAGCCGAGGCACGCCACGCAGCGGTGGGCGGGGAGTGCCGCCGGCTCTCTCCGCCGCGCATGCGCAGCCGGCGCTCCCCGGGGCGCAGGGTGGGGCGCGCGCTGGCCGC